>JAULAV010007597.1:0-51204 GCA_030789695.1 Scilla litardierei | reverse complement strand
GTAGTAAAATTCTCATTAAAAGAGACAAGAAGTGATTCCTCGATCGTAGAGGATCTTTTGTTGTATATCCGGTAGGCTTTGCTACGTGAGGAATACCCAACAAATATCCCCTCATCCGATCTCGGATCAAACTTGTCCAAATTATCATATGTGTTTTTAATAAAACATTTTGCGCCGAAAACACGAAAATGTTTAACTTGAGGCAGTCTACCAAACAACAATTCATAGCAAGTTTGTTTGGTGCCGGGCCTCAAAAGTATTCTATTAAACACATAACAAGCGGTGTGTACCGCTTCCGCCCAAAATTGATAACCAAGTTGACTATCTTCGAGCATAGTGCGAGCACACTCCACAAGCGTTCTATTCTTCCTCTCAACAACACCATTTTGAGGAGGTGCGCGAGGGAAAGAAAACGTGTGAGTAATTCCAAGATCATCACAAAAATTTGAGAAAGACTCATTCTCAAATTCACCCCCATGATCACTACGAATAGTGACAATGGTGGTTCCGATGAGATTTTGTACTTTCTTCACAAATATTGTGAAGTTTTCAAAAGCTTCATTTTTATTACATAAGAAAAATACCCATGTAAATCTAGAATAATCATCGACGATGACAAGTCCATATCTTGCATTTTCTAAGGAAGCAACTCTAGTTGGCCCAAATAAATCTAGATGTAATAGCTCTAGTGGCCGTTTAATAGAAATGCTTTTCTTAGGTTTAAATGAAGATTTAGGAAGCTTGCCACGTTGACAAGAATCACAAAAACTTTTCTTTTCAAAAACGAGCTTCGGACAACCTTTAATGGAATTTAATTTTGAAAGCTTATAAAGTGTTCCAAAGTTCACATGTCCAAAGCGTCGATGCCATAAGTGTTGTTCACTTGTGTTGGCAACGAGACATTGTTCATATGACTTGGGAAGATCCAAAATATAAATATCTTTATGGCGTGTGCCGGAAAATAATAACTTATTATTATCATTTGAAATATGACATAATCCTTTCGCAAATCTAACTTTGTAACCTTTGTCACAAAGTTGGCTTATTGAAATAAGATTATGATTTAAACCATTAACTAGATAAACATCACTAATTAAGGGTTTAGACGGGTTACCCACTTTACCAACACCGACGATGGTTCCGCTCTCGTTGCCTCCAAATACGACGCGGTTTCCATTTGCAATGGGAACTACTCCGGAGAGCAATTGAGTGTCACCCGTCATGTGTTTTGAACACCCGCTATCGAGTATCCAATTCCCTTTGGAGCTAAATTTAAATTTGTTGCTCCTTTTCTTTTTCTTTTCCTTGAGTACCTAAAGATAGAAACTTTCATATCATGGTACCCAAGGTCATTGGGTCCTCAAAGGTTAGACCTTTGGAAGCCAAGTCCAATTGGACTTAGACTTCCCCACATAATTTCTACTATGCACAACATCCGAAAAATAAGCATTCATATACACTTGTTTTTCATCCATGCTTGTGTCCTTTGGGCTCCAAATAGTGAAAATCTTGGGAGACCTCATCCTATTGGGTGCATGCATGCGACGTTGATTTCTACGTGATGCATGTTGTGGATAGGCATAAGGAACATGATGGAATGGTGCACGACGAGAATTATTCATATGATGAGGTGGGTGAACATATGCATGTGTGGGAACACGTGCGTGAGGGTGTCTCACATGGTGTGCACGTGCCCGAGAGTGTGTTGCATAAAAATCATCATATGTGTGAGACGGTGGAGTAGGACGTGTGTTCCTACGTGGCATGGTATTTGTGTACATATAAGCATGGCCCTTCTTTGGAGGTCCACCCATAGTGGGTTTCTTTCCGAAAGAGGGTGTGGATGAGGTGGAAGCACCATTGGTAGAAGAACTATCAATAGAGTGTTTGCTACCACTCGTTGAGGCATCGGAAGTTGGCCTAACAAAAGTAGTGACCGACTTGGATGAGTTTCCCAAAGTATACCCCAAACCAACATGGTGTTTGGCCGGGAGTAAAACACTTAGGATATTATCCAAATGGCCCTTACCCTTATTGAATTCATTGATTCGGCCTAATGTGTTCTCATATTTCTCGGTGAGAGAACGCAAAGAAGTATCTAAAGTGGATACTTGAGATGTGAGCACATAAACACGAGATTTTAGACTTTCATTCTCAATACTCAAAGTCGAGTTTTGAGAGGTTAAGTCCTCTATCTTATGTTCTTCCGGATCCTCAATGCTAACATGTTCAAGTTTAGATTTGAGATTAACAATCTCATTTCTTAACTCTTCAACAACGGTGTCGTTGTTGGTGATGATAGTCTTAGGCGAGGTTTGAATGCTAGCTAGGTCATCTTTTACTTTAGTATATCTATTTACTAATTTAGTGTATTTAGACCATAAATGTGAGTTAGCATCCCTAAGATCATCCATAGTTACCTCATCGCCTTCGTCGTCGCTATCATCGGAGGAGGAAGATCCTTGATCATGCTCCTCTCTTGCCATGAAGCACATGTGCGCTTGCTCCACTTTCTCATCGTCCGACTCTCCGCTTGAGGAATCCTCGGAGTCGGTGAATGTTGCTCTGACAAGTCCCTTTTTGTACCCCTTTTTGTACTTCTTTGACTTGTCGAACTTCGGCGCCTTCCACTTCTCCTTTTGCTTGTTTTGAGGACAATCCGCTTTGATGTGTCCTGGCTTATTGCATTTAAAGCACAAAGGTGGAGAGGCGTTAGTAGAAGTAAATTTAGATTTTTGTTTGAAGTTACCCTTTCGGAAGAAGTGATTGAACTTCTTTGCCATGAGTGCAACGGATTCCATGTCCATTTCTTCTTCCGAGTCCTCATCATCGGTAGAGGTGGATGAAGCCGCCTTGAATGCAATCGCCTTTTTCTTAGGCACATCTTGGTTCAAATATGACTTCATCTTTTCTTGTAACTTCACCTTGCTATCTTTGCGTACCTCATATGACATCAAAGTATCCATTAATTGAACTACGGTATACTTATTCATGTCATTACCTTCCTCGATGGCGAAGGTACGTTTCTCCCAAGAAGAAGGAAGTCCTTCGATGAGCTTCGAGCACTTCTCCTTTTGGGTGTAGGATTTGCCGAGGGCCTCTAACTCGTTTATTATGTCAACGAAACGAGCGTAATATTCCTTCATCTTCTCGCCCTGTTGCATATGAAACATTTCGTAATCTTTGTTTACAACTACGAGTTTAGAGTCTCTTACCCTACTCGTCTCTTCATGTAGAATGAGGAGGGAGTTCCAAATTTGATATGCACTCTTACATGTGTATATCTTATTGAAGTCCTCGGGCTCCAATGCGCATTGCAAGGCGTTCATTGCCTTGGCATTGCTTACCTCCGCGGCGACCTCCGCGGTTGTCCATTTCTCAAAGTCTTCTTCTTCGGGTTCGATGTATTCCTTCATTGTGGTCCTCCATAGAGATGCACTCCGGAGGAAGGTTTCCATCCAGCATTTCCAGTACCCGTAGTTGGTACCGTTGAAGAATGGAGGCCTCGTAGAGGAATGTCCTTCCATCACCGAAGACGCTCTTTCACGATTCCTGAAGGTGTCATAGTTGGAAGGTGGACGCACGGTCTTGTTGTCGTTGGCAGACATAGATAAGTATCTGGCTCCGATACCAAATGTAATGCCCTACAAGCTACTGCACAAGTACTAGAGGAGGGGTGAATAGTACTTTAAAAATAACAAGGAGTATAATTCCTAATTATAGTGCAAACAACTACCAAATCAATTTGCGGAAGCTTAAATTGAATGACAACAACAGAATTAACAATGCTAACAAATGATGTTACTGGGTTCGGATCCACCCAAGTCTCCCCGACTTGTTCCCGGTGATCCTACGTCCCAACCACCCGGATCCCCTCCGGATACTTAGGTTAGAAACCCTAACCCAAGATTTTCACTATGAATATCTTGTGAAAAACCTTCACAAGATCAAATCATACATGCAATGGCAATAGTGAATCCCATAACCCGGGATCACAACCTTCTCTCACAACCGAGAGAATCAACAAGCAATATAAACAAGTTTATAATAAAATAAACAATCTTACCACAAAATCTTATACCTTGAGTTTTCTTACCAAATAGGTGCAAGGAGGGATTTGAAGAAGATGAAGTCACCAAGACCTAGCACCAAGGACATGACCAGCAAAGGGTGCCTAGGAGTGATTTGGAGACTTGAATCAAGCTAGAGCTTGAAGGGCTCACCAAGAACAAACTTCTCTCAAGATGGATTCTAGATCTAGAAAGTGAGAGAATGGATTTCTTGTGAGGAAGAGAGCTTTGGAAATGAGTGAGAATGGCTATCTCTTTCAATCTCAATGAATCTCTTAATGGCAGCTCTAACCTAGAGAGAAATGACCATGGTTCGTATTTATAGGGTCCCATAAAAACAACTTAGGTCAAGTCACAACGGATAGAAATCTGAGGCAACTAGTCGGTCAAAGAACAACCACTGACCGACTAGTTCATCAACTAGTCGGTCAGTCAAACAACATGGACCGACTAAGTGAAGAACTGAGAAGAGATAGAAATCAGACCTAGAAATCTAGTCGGTCCAAGAAGACATTCTGACCGACTAGTTTCAAAACTAGTCGGTCAGTCAGTGAACGTAGACCGACTAAGAGGCAAAAACAAATTGGCTGAATACAAAATGACTTAGTCGGTCCAAGAACAAATGTTGACTTACTAGATTATCAACTAGTCGGTCACCAAACGTTCTTAGACCGACTAACGATAAATAGTAGCTTAGGAGAAATTTTGGCATGAACAGTAAATCTCAACTAGTCGGTCAAAGAAGCATCACTGACCGACTAGTTCACAAACTAGTCGGTCGGTGAGTCAACATAGACTGACTAACTGTAAACAGTACTGAACAAGAAAAGATTAACTCACACTAGTCGGTCCAAATAGCTTTGCTGACCGACTAGATCACCATCTAGTCGGTCAGTACTTCTTCTTGTACCAACTAACATGCACGAAAAAGTCCGAATCGAAGCGCGATGCTTCGAGGAAGTTAGAATGGACTTTAACTAAGATCCTAGAGCTACGATATGAGCGTTATGAAGATAGAATCGTAAGATATACTCAAGGCTTAACATTCTATAGATCGAAGCTAAAAGACTATAAATAAAACCTTAATGAACGGTCTTCGAGAGCTTCGATTAATTCTTCATGACTTCCAAAACGGCGCAAGAGCTTCAACGAAGCTTTAGGCATGAACACGAGCTTTGAGAAGTCTTGAGATGTCGCTTTGATTGTTCTCGTGAATTTGACGACGATCTCCAATACTGCGCTCACAAATTGTTAGTTCATGAATTATTTATGTTTGCTCATCATCAAAACCAAATCCGGGGAGTCCAATATTCAACAAAGATGATAGCGGATCCCCTTACTAAGGCGATCCCCAGAGATGTGTTCTTCAAACACCTATCATCTATGGGAATGCGTAGGTGCTGAGCTGTATCATGTAATATTTCCAATGTCTATAGAAGATCAAAGTTTAATAAAAAGAAGAAGTTCTTTTTATATATTGCATACAAGTTTCTTACAAATGATTTTATACATTTGTGTTTAAGTCTCAGCTATTTTATTGTGTGTATGTCGGACAGATTAAGGTTGGCTCTCTCACATGAGCAACCGCCTTATCTTATCAGATGGATAAGATAGAGATGAGACTAGTTTAAAGTCAAAATCATTAGACAAATGATTTAGAGTCGTGACTTAAACAAGATAGTCGAATGAAAGATCTGCATCATATGGATGCTTACAAAAGATCTGAGATCTGTATCACAAGGATATTTAAAAGAGATCTCATAGGATTTTATAAATCCTATTTGTCTTATGCAGGATGAGAGTCCGGAAATGTTTCATGGGTAGTAAGGGGACTCAAAAGATAGGCACTGTGGTGTCTGATCTTTCATCCGTACAACATCATTAAGACATACTCTCCCTGGGAAAGGAGTGATGTTGTAATACGTGTTCATACCACGTATGCATTTCGACCACTGAGTTAGTAGAAATAGAGTTTGCTATTATGTGAGACTCAAAGGCCATATGGGTCTTAACTCTTACCCTCAAGGACTCCAATTGGTTCCTTTAGATTTGACGAGATGATCGCTATCTTAGCGTGTTGCTAATGGGCTATGATAATTCAGCTCGGCGGGGCACGTTACAAAAGCGAATCAAGTCAAGATCAGAAGGTTTGCAAGAAGAGGAAGATTGATTTCATATTCGCATTTGGACTTTAATGATTCAAAGCTGGCCAGCCAATTGTGATCCAGATGGGATTCAATTGTTGAATATAAAGTATAAGAAATGTGAAGAAATAATCTAGGGTAAAGCATGCGTTGAACTACTCAACTTTGCACCTTCGAAGTCGTTGTGTATCTCTAACAAGTGCACAACAACAGACTCTACGTGCATGACGGTCGCACGGTCTATTTCTCGGTATGATAGATGAAAGAACTAAGAGAAAGACGTTCTCTTACAATCCCCTCAAGTGTGAGTGGGAGATGTTGGATATGGATGACGTTTGTACACCCTTGTAGGGGATGTACGAGGGAACACGGACCTCGAACGTCGCACACACAAAGTCGTGTGCAAAGGGAATCTGTTCCCTTACGGAGAGGATCTCTAGATTAATGGGAAAGTCGCATTATATGTGCATAAGTGCATGCGACATATGGCTAATAAAGGGGTAATATCTTAAGCTTATGTTGTACCATGCATATGGTACAACTTAAGCTTATAATGTGCCATGTATGATTGTACACCTTAGTTAAATTGTTCCAAAGGAACAATTACTCCTAAAATAACTACCTTGAGGGCTATAAATAAGACCGGGGGCTTAGCCATTTCCTTACACTTTTGCATGGTATTCTTGCCTTGCATTTCATTCTAGCGAAGCTCTGCCGAAATCCTTCCTCTCTCTTTATCCAAGTTCTTAATCTAAAAGTAGAGATTTAGATTGTGGATTTAGTAGCCTTACTCCGTTCGTGAGAAGACTCGATCCGTCGTGGCGAATCCGAAGGCGAAGTTCCGTGACTACCGTGCCGCATACGCAAGCGTAAGTCTCAACTTCATTTATCGATCCTAACTCTGTTTTGACAGGATCCAACAGCATCAGGTAGAAACTATCTAAGCTGGCAGCTAGATGTTAAGTTTCACCTGTGGGCCAAGTCACTCATCACTGCTGTGACTGAAAAAGAAAATGTTAGCGATATAGAGAAGGCGCAAACCATCATCTATATTCGCCGCCATGTGGACAAGACCTTAAAGGCTGAGTACCTTACGGTCGAAGATCCACTTGAGCTATGACCGCCCTTGAGGATAGGTATAAACATCAGAGAGATGTTATACTCCCAAGGACGAGATATGAGTGGGAGAACCTGAGACTGCAGGACTTTAAGTCCATTGCTGAGTACAACTCAGCACTTTTTAGCATCACCTCACGCCTGAAGTTGTGTGGTGAAAAAGTCTCAGAAGATCGCATGCTGGAAAAGACGTATACGTCTTTCCATGAAAAGGATGCGATACTCATGCAGCAATACCGTGAACGAAAGTTCACCAAGTATTCAGAGCTGCTGTCATGTCTTCTTATGGCCGAGCAAAACAGAGAGCTTCTTCTCGCCACTCACAATATCGCCCTCCCGGCACTGCCCCCTACCAGAAGCTCATCATACCTCTTCCTTCAAAAAGAAGAGGGATAATAAAAGAAAAGAAATACCACAGAAAGGGGGACAACAGAAAAGAGCCAAGGACCCACCACATCAGCGCAAGAATGAAGGGAAGCGCAAGTTCACTTGGCGCAGGAATGATACCAAGAAAAATAATGCACCCCCACCCAAAAGGGACTGGGAAGACCAGTGCCACAGCTGTGGCATGACAGGCCACTGGTCCAGAGTGTGCAGGACCCCAGTGCATCTCCAGGAGCTTTATAAACAAAGCAAGAAAAAGAATGCTGAATCAAACCTGGTGGTTGCGAATAATGCAGTCAAATTCACAGCCGAAGACTTCGAGTCAGATGATATGCTTGATTAGCCTGTTTTCATTTATCTTAGCATTTTATTGTATGAACAATCCATTTTATGAGAGCTTTTATGTTATCTGAATTCTGTTGAATAAAATTTAGTTTTCTGAAATGCAAATGTTTACTCATCTTTTTAGATGGGATGCTCTCATGACTGCTTAGTAGACAGCGCGTCGACACATACGATCCTTCAGCACAAATGCTATTTTCATAGCATTATTCCGTATAAGAGCCCTGTAAACACAATTTCAGGGCCATCGGACATAATTGAAGGTTCTGGGAATGCAACCTTGTTGCTTCCCAATGGAACAGAAATAAAAATAAAAGATGCACTTTACTCTTCGAATTTCAAGAGAAACATATTAAGTTTCAAAGATATCCGTCTTAACGGATTCCACTTGGAAACAG
Source organism: Scilla litardierei (assembly GCA_030789695.1). Classification (NCBI taxonomy): domain Eukaryota; kingdom Viridiplantae; phylum Streptophyta; class Magnoliopsida; order Asparagales; family Asparagaceae; genus Scilla; species Scilla litardierei. Next base: position 42,750 of record JAULAV010007597.1, on the reverse strand, counting down.
CAAATGTTAAAGAAAATGAATTACTGTATGTAACGTCTCAAGACAATGGAGTTAAATCCCTACTTGAACATTTTGAGAGCCTCTCATCAGGCCTCTACCATACAAAAATTCGGAGAGAGGAAGCAAACCTAACGGAACACCTGAAGTGTCCGACATCGGCCAAATTCTTACTTTGGCACGATAGACTTGGCCACCCCGGTTCTGTGATGATGCACCGCATTATATCATAATCCCACGGGCATAACCTGAAGAACCAGAAGATTCTTCAGAAGGGAGAATTCCCTTGTGTACCCTGTTTTAAGGGAAAATTAATAACAAGGCCATCACCACTTAAAGTGGACATCAGACAAGTGCAGTCATGTGACAATTTGGCAGATTTGTTCACTAAAGCCCTTCCTACAGCTACTTTTAGAAAACTTGTACATAGGATTGGAATGAGACGCCTAAAAGATCTGAAAGCTTGAGAGCTTGTACAGATCAGGGGGAGTTTGGCAGAGTTTGTACTCTTTTCCCTTAACTATGGTTTTTCCCACTGGGTTTTCCATAGCCAAAGTTTTTAGTGAGGCAAATCTCACCAACTCAGGATCCTGAAGTATCCACCCCATGTGAGACCCATACAGGCTCAGAATCCCGAAGTATTCAAGAGCAGGGTCCACACCTATGGCTGGATAATGGGGAGTGTTGTGAACGGGTATTTACTGGGTTGGTTGAGTTATTGGGCCATCCTAGTATTGGGCACATATCTGTGTAAGCCCACTTTGTATTCCCCCCTTTGGCTATAAATAAAGACATGAGGGCTCCCCCCTCAATCAGTTGATTCATAACTATTTTTTAATTCCCCTCAAAATTTTTGGAGGTTTCACTCTAAATTTTTCAAGAACACTCATCTTAACCATTGATTCCTTAAAGACTAAATCTAAGCCGTCATTACACCAATCTCTTTTGTCGTAGTCAGCAAACTCATTTAAAAACATTCCTCATTTGTATAATAGATTTTTAAAATATTATATCTTTTTCAAACAAATTGTTTAATATGTAAACTTATTTATTATTATTTTTTGATTTTTTTAATCCGAACGTTGTTAGGCGTCTTTAGAGATTTTTTTTTGAAAGATCAAGAGGTCAAAAAGATTTTTGAACTCAAAAAAAGTTTTTAATTTTTTTTTTCAAAACGGCTCAAAGTTCGTGAAAGCCTCTTGAAATTTAGCCCAAAAGTTTACAAGGAAGTAAAGATGAGAAATAATTTGCTCCTTTTATTAATTTCCCCATGTTAGAAGAGGATTAACCATGGCAAATAGCCATGGTACTATATTTATAAAACTTTCATGTTGAGTTGGAAGTCCAAGGGCCTCCCCACTAACTTAGTGGGGAGTAATGGAGAGTGATGAGGGGAGGGAGGCCAAAGGCCGCCCTCAACTCACAACACTCCCCCTCATCTCTCCATTACCTTGGGTTAAGCATATGAATACTTCAGGATTCAGTATGCCAATGGGGTGGATACTTCTGGATCCAGAGCCACTGTGGTTGCCTCGTTAAAACCTTAGCTGTGGAAAACCCAGTGGGAAAAACCAGCAGCTTATGGGAAAAGAGTACAACTATCGAGGGACTCCCCCTGATATGTACAAGCTTCAGGCTTGCAGATCTCCTATGTATCTATACAATCATCTCCTATTCGTCTATACATCCATCATGTTCTGAAAGAAAATACAATTATCACTCATCTACACAAGTTTCACTCATCTAGCGGCTATTGGAAGGCAACGTCGCTCTGGAGTGTAATGCTCTTCGAAGTTGGTAGATGACTCCACTAAAGTGTTCTTTGAATCAGTCTTCAGTGTGTCTGCAAGGTACTGCTAGACCTGGCTGAGCGTTTTCAATACTTGCTTCTTGGATGATGAGCTTCTCAGAAGATGAAGACATTGGATGCTGATGTGTATATATTTAGGAGGTGGTCGGCCTATTGTGTTTCAGTCATCGCGATGATCTTTAAACCTGCATAGGCAATATATATTCCTTGACCCTTGGAAGTTGCGTAAAAGCAGCTTATCCTTGGTCTATTGTTGCTCTCCAGGACAACACTGTAGCTGGTTAACAACTTTACTGGAGACGTTCTATCAAAGATACGTGCAGTTGGCCAGATAATACACTAGAGCTAGGCTCTTCGGGACCTAGGATGTCCTCCCCCTCTTTCAGCTACTGAAAGGTGTCATAAATAAGTATCCATTTTTAATAGGTTGCAAAAGGACATCATTCTTCATAAACTCCAGGTGTATGAAGAATATGAAAGGGTTCCACCACGAAGGTGTTTAATATGAAAGCCGAGACATCTTCGGCATGATTAATAATAGTTCATCTTCAGGATGATTAATGTCATCTTCAGGATGATAGTTCATCTCCAGGATGATAGTTCATCTTCAGGATGATTAATGTCATCTTCAGGATGATGGTTCATCTCTAGGATGATGGTTCATCTCCAGGATGATAGTTCATCTTCAGGATGATTAATGTCATCTTCAGGATGATAGTTCATCTTTAGGATGATTATTGCCATCTTCAGGATGATTAATGTCATCGTCAGGATGATCGTTATATCTAGGTTTTTCATTTCCAAGGTACGCTTTAAAGCTATCTGAAATCTCAATGGTCTCTGCTAGAGATCATATTAGCTTTAAGTCGACCATATGTAAGGTAAATATAACAAATCCTGTCAACGATCTTTCGAAAAAGATACAAGGGCAGAATATTGCTTAAGATCAACTAATGATCTTTGTAGCCTATATGGAGAAGACGTTTCTACGTTTCTCTTTCATCTCTGGGGGTAGAGTATACCCTTCTGGAAGTTTTATATAGATCTCTATATCTATATTGCCGTATATATATGCAGTCACAACGTCCATGAGCTGCATGTATTGGCTTTTTCAGAGAAGTTTAGGCTTAGTAGGAAAATGATCACATTTACTTCATTTCAATTTCTTATGAAATCCAACTTATATTCCACAGGTTTTACACATTCAGGTGTATGGACTACTGGTCCAAAGACTTTGCTTTTCAAGAGTGAGTCCAGCTCTACTCTTATTACCTCGTCCCACTTTGGCCATTCTATGCGTTTACGCTATAGAAAAGTGGGTAGACGTCATCGTCGTATTCAGCGACGTGAATGGCAATAGCGAAAGCAAAACCGTCGTCGACGACTGTGCTATATCTGTCCAGTACCTCTCCAGTACGTACGTAATATAATGATGTTTCTCCTATTGTTTCCTCTGCAGGGGAAATTGGGAGGGGAGAGGTTGCTGGTCTGAGCTCAGCATCCTGTGGTTGGATCATTTTTATATATCCAGGAATCTTCCTATTATGAGGAAATTTTTATTTTGAACCTGGCCGGCGTCCTCTTTTCAAATGAGGTACAGCCAATTCTGCTGCCGGTGGATTGCATCCATCTTTGGGAATGTCAATCCTAGCTGGCGTGTTGGCAGCAGGGACGTGTGAACGAACAATCTTCTGGTTGTCTGCAATTTTATCCATCAATTGATGTACTTTAGTCTGAATGTGAAGGATCTTCTGGATCTCAACGTCACACAGAAAAAGTATGCGGATCATAACGAGATGGGGACTTATGTGTCCCATGATATGGTCTCAGAAGCTTCAGGCTTCTTTAGACTGCGTGCCTATAACAATGAGACTTTACTCATCAAATTCACATTTATCAAGACTTGGTGGTAAACCATAAGGAAGCGGCATCAGCAATAAGATATGGCCACAAGTGGGCCGTATCGTGATAAGCGATGCGGAGTGCAGCTTGTTGGTCCCTAAATATCAACAGGCAACTGGAATCTAACAATGGACGTGAAATCTATTGGAGTCTCTTTACCAGAGACTCTGATAACCCATTCTGAGTATGAACATGCTACAGGATGTTCAATTTCAATTCCAGTTGCTTGGCAGAAGTCTTGAATGATATGAGTAGTGAATTCACCCTCATTATTAGCTTTGAGAAAGCTATGTTGCGAGTGAATATGAAGGCACACAGAAGACCATCTAGTAGATGCATATATCAGTACAGTAATGAAGTACCGAAAATGGTCCATTTGCGGGGTGAATAGGCACGCAAAAGGTCACCATGTATTCTCTCAATGAAGCCAAGAGACTCTAAACCCACTTTCAGGAGGGAAGGTCTCTCTCTAAGTTTTCTCTTATGACAAAGGGGGACAAGGAAACTCAACCTTTTGAAGAATCTTCAGGTTCTCCAATGGATTCATTTGATGATGCATCCATCATCGATGATCCAGGATGACCAAGTCCATTTTGCCAGAGTTAAAAACTATGGCAATGAAAAGCACTTCTGGTGCTTAGTCAAGTTGGCTTTCTATAGGATGAATATCTGTAATTATAGGGGCCCGACGGGGGTCCAATGAAATCGTAAGTAGATGGTCTTCTGGCCATTTTCTTGACGAGTTACATATTGATATTCAATATATATTATCCACAATTTTCAAGTTATTTTCTTTAAAAGAAATATTCTTGAAAATTGGAGATTTCCTATATGTTTATGAGGAGAATTTGCATCTTATAGTCTCGTTGTATGTGGGAGCAATATCAATGCTACACCAGTGCAACGAGGCACTGTCCACAATATTCCATAATTCATCTATAATTAAAACGAAATTTTATTTACGTCAATGAAAAAGACGAACTTAAGCAAATTAAAGATGAAGTAACATTGAATTTTAAATGCATAGATAAAAGATGAAGCTTAATTGAGCATGTCGTCATTCTCGAAGTCTATTGCAGTGAACATCATTAGTGGCTGAACAGCCGCCAAGTTTGTTTCAGGCAGAGACTTCTGGCTCGCCTGATATAGTTCCTGGAGGTGGCGAGGAGTGCGGCAGATTCTGGACCAATGGCCAGTCATGCCGCATCTATGGCATTTATCCTCCCAGTTCTTCTTAGGAAGTGACACTTGGTCAGTGTTCTTTTGCTTCCATATGAAGTTACTCTTTCATGTATTGTTGTTGTTGGACGGGGGTGCTGCTCCTCGTCTATTCTTCATCACAGCTTTCCCTTTGTTATTATTAGCCTTTTTCTTGTTTTTCCACTTCTGGGGAGAAACGTGGTGGGCTTCAGGGATATGTGCAGAGCCAGCTGGACGTAAATTATGAGTGGCTAGCAGTAAATCTCGATTCTGCTCTGCCCTAAGTAGGCATGAGATCAAATCAGAGAATTTCGTGAAGTTGCGTTCACGATACTGTTGCATGAGGATTGCATTTTTCTCGTGAAACGAGGTAAATGTCTTTTCCAACATGCGTTGTTCTGTCACTTCTTCACCGCACAACTTCAGGCGTGAGGTGATATTATGAAGTGCAGAATTATACTCAGCGACGGACTTATAGTCCTGAAGTCTGAGGTTTTCCCACTCATAACTGGCACGCGGTAATATTACATCAATTTGATGTTTATACCGTGCCTCCAGCGCTGTCTACATCTCCATTGGGTCCTCTACCGTTAGGTATTCGGCCTTTAAGGTCCGATCTATATGTTTCCTAATGTAGATTATGGCTTTCGCCTTATCCACGTCGGAGACAGTGGTGTGAGTGCTACTGCTAGGTGTAGCAGAAGCATCGGCCGCTGCTGGGGCCGAAGGAGGAGCCAAAATGGAGCCAAGGAGGGCCATCGAACGCAAGTGGAACTTCAGGTCCACTCGCCAACTCAGGTAATTCTTTCCTGCAGCATCAAGAACTTCGAAATCGACGCTTGCCAATTTTGCCATTTATCTATGCAATTTAAAATAAGCATGAATTAATTAAAATGTAAATTCATGCATAAGTAAAATGTGGGGATCGGCCAGATACCCAAAAAATGTACAAAGTCCAAAGTCCGATATACAATTCTTAAAGAAAAGAAAAATACAAGTTGGAAACCCAGAATGGGTCCCTATATTTTGCAGATTTCACCTCCGTCTTCAAATGTCGGTACGTCGGTCTTTGGCATTAATACATTTAATCCTCACTTACAAATTCTCTCAAAAGAAATTAAAGTGCAAGGAATATTAAAGGTATCAAACTGGCCGATCCCAAAAACACATTTTAACTAATTTAAACATCCACGCAGTTTTTAATATGCTACAGGCACAAAGAAACAACCACGCATATAACTCAGGCATATATAATATGGAAAAAGAGACTATAAAATATAATAATCTCTCGGACCACGGGGAGACGTCATACACCGTTAGGTTAGTTGACTAACGGCAGAGCGGTCGCAGGATCCTTAAGATAATTATATTTTGAAAAATCCTAATAATCCATAAATAATTAACAATGCAAGAGTGATGTTTTACATAATATTAGCAATTTGATTAACTGTGCTTCTGGCCCAAATAAACAGACAAATTAAATTATCATTCTAATTTGGGCTGCATGCCCATAAGCAAAATTAAACACATATTAATTGTAATTGCTATGTACTGGGTTGTGGGCTGCAGGCCCGTTAGCCAAAAAAATACCCAATTTTTCTAATCAATTTTGTTAATTATTGGGCTTTTGGCCCATCAGGTGAGGCCCATGCCTCATCTCCTTCTTACCCTAATTAAGGCTTTTTGGGGAGTCAGCCGTCAGGGGAGACGAAAAGACCCCTCATTCTTCCCTTCACTTTTGAACGAGACAGAACAACATTATTAAGATGATACCAAGGTCCCCTCACCGTTACTGGGCCCCCACCGTTTCAATTAGATTAAGATATCATTTCAAAATGATACAAAAATGATACCATTTCAAAAAGATAATAAAGATAATGCAAACTTTACTGGGCCCCCAGCGTTTCAAAATGAAACCAAAGGCAACTGTAAAAGGACAACATCATCAAAGACCAAAGGCAGCAGGAAGACCAAAGACCCGACTCTACAGGTCAAATTAATTATTATGTATAGGAAAATTTAGCGCTCGGAGATCCAACTAGATGAAATCCCCCTCGACAGGTGCTCCGGCGATCGGAGATCCGAAGGCCACATCCCTATAGTGGGTGGCGCACAAGAAGCCCCCCTCCGACAGGGAGGGGGCGGCGATGCATGAGCGCTCGGCGCTCCGACGCGGCACTCGGCGATCACTCCAACGGCCGGAGATCAGAAGGCCTATCTGGCTAGCATGTGAATGGACAGGCCGCTCACAGTCTTGTTCAGCTCAGTATTTTGCTCGACCTTGGCTCGCTTTAATTACAGATATGCTGAACGCAAGCTAGGTCTGGTCACACATATTCGGTTCTAATAAATTCTTGATATGTATAAATAATTATTTGATAGTTTAACAGAACAAGTAATGAAACCCAATTTCGAAAGCCCCAAAAAAAATTGCCTGTGACGTATTATCACAATTTCGCAAGTAATTCCAGGGAGCAAGTAAGAAATTTGTGTTGAGAAATTTGTAACTGCCAGAAATCAACAAAATTTCTCAAAACTGTGTATTTTTTTTGTGTGTGATTAACTCTGCACTTAAATCACAAAATTTGCAAATAAGCCTTTCTAACAAAATTTCTCACATCTTACACAACTTAGGGCCAGAAAATCTCAAGTAACGGCCTGTGTTGAGAAATTAGTGTGTATGAAATTTGTTTAATCAGTAAAACCGTGTTTCTGAAAACTGATTTTCTTACTATAGATTTTGCTATAGTTCTCTTAGAAAATTAGTAACGACATGCGCATGTAAGAATATTGATATATGGATTTCTAAGAATTTACCTCTAGATCGATGATCTAGGGAAGATCGTAATAATAAAAATCCGTAGATAGTTCCGCTCCCGATACGCTCCAAAGAAAAATCCACGCAAAGCTTCGCCGCATCAAAAGATTCCTTCGCGCGTAGTGATTGAATTTTTGAGGGGAGACGGGATGAAAAGCTCAAAGATTTTAGAGCAAACGTGCTGATAACGTGTTAGAAGAGGATTAACCATGGCAAATAGCCATGGTACTATATTTATAAAACTTTCATGTTGAGTTGGGAGTCCAAGGGCCTCCCCACTAACTTAGTGGGGAGTAATGGAGAGTGATGAGGGGAGGGAGGCCAAAGGCCTCCCTCAACTCACAACACCCCACATATTTATATTATATTTTTGGAATTTTTGAGAGTTTGTTAGTTTTGTTCAACAAATGCCAAGCGGTTTGCCAGAGAAAACTAGATTAACTAACAGAGGGAGAATAAGAGACTTGGGGGCATATGAGAAAAAATGAGGCTAGCTAACACACGACATAATGCAGCTTAAGGTCTGTTTAGTAACCGGGAATGGGGCTAGCACTTGGGACCGATATTAGCCCCACCCCTTGCACCCCCAACAAAACAGGCCCTAACCCTAGTTGTGGGATTTAGAGGTGTTACCTCAGTCCGCTTGCAAACCTAACCTTTTTTTGGGTGATTTATGGTGTAAACAAGCCCAACAATTTGTCGAGGTTGCGGTTGCTTCTCTTTTATGTTTTATTTTTTTGATGAAAATTAAAATTAAAATACCATTATAAATTAAGAATTGACGTCGTTTTTTTAATGTTGTCTTATGTGGCAATTTTGTCCCAGTCATATTTTGGGTTGGTGGTTGGGACGCTGACTGGGACATGGCCTATTGCATTTTTTAAATAAAAAAAATAAAATGATATCAAAACCGCGCGTGGGACTAGGACTGTGCCAACGTGGGGGATGATTATTTGCAAATTGGGATTTAGTTTAATGGAACAGATATAAAAACCTCACCCCACGTGGGATAAAAACATCATCCCACGTTTTGTTTGTTTTATTCCATTGCATATTAAATAACCGACCAGGTTTGCCATTATCCATCAGCTATTAAATCCGTTATAACCCACGTTGGAAATGCATTTGGGGGAAACTCAAAAAATTTGGCGGAAACTCAAAAAATGCACATTATCAAAACAGTGGGAAATTCAAAAAATTCACATTTAAAAAAACCTGTGCACATTGACTAGGACATTGCCAAAGGCGCCCGCTAAATTTTTGTTCTTTTAAATTGTGAAGGTCCCAAAATTTTGAAGGAGAAGAATTTTTTTGAGAAACAAAGATTTTAAAAGAACCGTGCCCGATGGCACGTGTCATGACTAGTACCATTATAAATTAAGATTAGTTATAGATTACAATTATCTATATATTAAAATTAATTTTGTTCATATATCAAAATTAGTCACCCATACACGAAAACTCCAACACCACTTGTAAAACAAGAAAAAAGTACTGATCCCTACAGATCCGTTTGGTAACCAGGGTTGGGGCTAGAGTTAGACCTAAACCCCTGCAAACTCAGCTACACAACCCCCTACAAACTCAGCTACATGACTTGGGGTTTCCATGAATAGTTAGGGTTGTCTGGAGTTGCCTTAGGGCATGCACACACAACTCTGGGGGGTTTTGAGGGTTAGTAACCCACAGAGTTTAATTAAAATTGGGTATAAGCCAATCAATCCTTTAATATCTTCATTTGAACCCACTTGGTAAATAATCCCGTCATCGGGCGTACCCAATTCCAACAAAGCCGTTGATTTGCAGCATGGGTTAAAGTTTCCGTAAGAGCGGGTCATGTGATAGTCACGTTTTCCATTAATCATAAACCTTTTCCCTAATGATCCTGTTGTTCATCCTCTTCCTAAACCCAACCCTACATTTAAGAATTTTTTATTTGAGTAACTAATCAAGATAAGGTTAATTAGGAGATTAAATGAAACTGGTGTAGTAAACTATTAAACTATCAGGGATATTAATATAGAACCCATGCATGAAGCAATTTACCCAAAATAAAATAAAATAAAATAAGTCATTTGGAAAAGAACACTTGATAAATTAAGGTCATGCTACCCACACACAGAAAGGAAACGAGAAAGAGTCGTCATATGTGAATCACAAGAAGTTTCTGGGCAAAGGAAAATTATAAATGTTTTCAACTAAGTACTCAACATTCTAATGGAAATTTTGTGCTGTATTGCTTCAAGTGGCTGGCTTTGTACTGTGGTTGAGACTTGGTCCCAGGAAATTTAAACTCACCGTTCTCTCTATTTGGGGCCTGTTCTTTTGCTGGAATAGGAAAAATGGAATATGGGAAAGTTTGTATTCCAAGGAGAGAGAAAATGGAGTTTTGTGTTCTTTTGGGTGGAATAGAGTATAAAAAGTGGGGTTTGTAATAGAAAGTGGGGTCCACATTCTATTCTTATGTTTTTTTTGGGATTGTGGGGTTGGAATGAAAAAGTGGAAAGGGGATGAGTTAGAGGGGAGAGATAGAGATAGATGAGTGAGTGGGGCCCACCATTCCTAAGGATTCCATTGTATTCTAAGCAAAAAGCTTGGAATACAAAAGTGCTCATCATTACCAAATTGGAATAGCCATGTAGGATTCTATTCCACGTCCAAAAGAACAACCACTTGGAATACAACTTTGGAATATGATGAATAGTGCATAAACAGTACCACTATTCTTATTCCCACCCCTATTCCGCGCAAAAGAAAAACAGACAGTCAACACTGCTGAGTGCTGGTCGTACATGCTAGGATTCGTGGCCCCATCAAATCGGTTAGCTCTTGCATGCGAGCTGGCAAGCTCAGATGAAACAGTGGGTGATGCGTAGATATTGATCAGATCAAACAAATCATTCGTCCACACATGCTCTGTCTGTAATCAGTCGAAAGTTCAAAGAAGCCAGGCTGCATGCGTTCTTTTTCTGGAGGTTCTTGCATGGATTGATTTGATGGAAAATTGAGACAGGACCACAAACCCACAGAGTAGAAAATTCACGAGGTAGTTTGGTGGCAAGTCTGCTAATTTTTCTGCCAAACTTGGATTTCCACGATCACGTACAAACAAGGACATGTTGGGTGACAGATACCTGAAACAGCTATCGCTCTCTTTTGACTAGTTGTTATCTTTCCATCATGGGATCTTTGGTGGGTTTCGGCTTAGCTAGGCTCCACTCTATCCCTCGTGAAAGCGATCGAGTTTGATTACTGCAGAGAGAAAAATGAACGACGGTGAAAAAGGGGAGGAAAGAGACGTTGGGTAGACTGTAACATCAATCCATGCATGTTTGTTCCTTACATATTCCACAATCTCGCCCTAAACTCAAAGTTACTGCAAGATCCTATAGCTAGCAGATATGCGCAACAGCTCTTTGATGGTACATTGTTTGAAATTCATACGCAACGATTGATGGAAGCAATGAAATCACGAATGATGGAAGCAATGAAATCACGAAGGTACGTATTTGCCTAATAGGATGCAGATAATTAATTGGTTTGCTTAAGGAGGCGTCTTTCTAGAAATTAAATGAGAACTCTTTGTTTTCACAGTGAAAACGTTCTTCGAAACCTATGTGCTGATGTCAAGAAACAAACATATCTCTATTATGTAATGAGAAGCTAAATGAGTGTTCAATTTGACATCAATATTTTGATGTTGTCACACTAACATTATCATCATCGTTATTATTTTAACCTTTCAGGAAACAATAAATGTACGGCTCATCGGTAGCAATGATATAATACCACACATCGGAGTTAGAAAGCTTCACTTGGAAGCAATAATTGAAAGAGCTAAGGTCTGCTCCACCTCGTTCAACAAACAAAGAAGCCGACCAAAGCTCCAATCGAGTTTGACATAGCTCAAGGAAATCGAGGACCTCGTGGATGAATGGGTGAAGTGGGAAACGAAAAGAAGGTCTTCGAGTATATTCCGACCTCTCTTTTACCTAGGAAACAGGTCCTCTCGTTGTGCTGATGGACCCGAACCCTGCAAGGAGGTCGGATGTGCTCATATTGGATTTTTGTGATCAAGGAAGAAGAGTCCTCGGGGACTATGTTTACGATCTCTTCGGGCACATTATATTCCTCTTCTCAGCTCGCAGGATTGGGGACTTTGAGCAGAGGGGTTCGATGAGCATGCCCTTCCCTTTATCGAGTGCTCGTTTGGGCTCTGAAGTTGTTCAAGATCTCTCCATCTCAGTCTACAACTGTACAAAATTGGAATCTAATGAAGAGGAATGATGACTTACTCAGGCTACGAAGGCAAATTCAGACGAAGAAGAAGATAACAGAGGCGAGAGGGAACACAAATTCTTTAGAAAGCAGAGAAAGGGTCTTCTTCAACCTTCGTTCTATATTTATACAAGACGTCACTTCTCCTGAGGCAAATTCAACCGTTCGATCTCATACACGTATTGACATCTCAAAGTGTCGACCTTCCGAATTCTGTGCTTTATTGGCATGCAAACCCTATGGCATGAAGCTTTGGCGGCCAACATTAAATGTGCTGTCTCGACTGTCGCACCCATCTAATCCATCCGTGCCATATCACCTGAGCTCAACCGTCACATCGGTTGATCTCGGGAGATAGGGGCCATTGATACAGCCCCGGACCAGCCTAATGACTGCCCGGCATTTATCTTTAGCCGATAATTAAGCTCAGCTGAGGCCAACATCTTCAGTCCAGTAGTCCAAAGGCCTCACGTGCTGTCGATCATCTCCTTATTTAAGGCGACAGCTTGATTGACCGTTGGGTTTCTTCAATTATTGTGTCGGTTTATGATGCAAGCATTCAATGATTGACCGTTAGCTCGTTATTAATGCCAATAGCTCATGCCAACTGCAATAAAATGTCTTAAATGCTCATGTGTTACATTCGAATGACATTCTCCAGACCATCACCTATAAATAGGCTCTCAAACAACGAAAGACAAGACGAATCTGGGAGAACCAACACTCAGGTACTCTAACATTTGCTCCACCTTATATATTTCCTCCAAAGTTCGGCGTGATAGCTAGCGGACGACATCTTAACAGGTCGGACATAGCTACCCCGAGCCTCTTTGAGTCAGCTACTGACTTAAGCATTGGATGTGATTTGATCGGACCCAGATCCGACCCCCCGGATGAGCCTCAAGTGTTGCAAGCAGTCGAGAGATAGCTCAGAGCCTATTTCTATAGCTCGGATCGGAGCCCATTTCGACCGTGGATAGCTCGCCCAGTGCTCAGTCAGCTGTCCACGTCATCCTTCATTGTCATACGTCAGCTACTACTACTGTAACCACTTATTTATCCAAGGACTTCAGTGATATTAAAACACCCGTTAATGATACCAACATCCATCTCTTCTTATTCCCTCTTTTTTTCTCTTGCCCACTTGCCATTTTGCCGACGAGGATGACACTATCTATGACCACTGAGATATGCTTGACTGCCTTTTTATCTCCAAAGGGAACACAGTCAGCAGCCACCATCTCTATTTGGCTGCTAATTAAGACCGAGCCGGAGTTTCCCCAATTAAAGTGACCACATTCATGCGCACTTGGGCAAGCATCATTTTAATCATGCTGATATATGCTACACTAGGTACACAATATATAGGAGAATAATGGCTATCATACGTCATATGAGAGCCTCTCTCATACACCCTCTCACATAAATCACCCAAGTACAACCAAGTACAAGCCCATGTGGACTTGTACTTGGGTGCTTTATGTGAGAGGACGTATGAGAGAAGCTCTCATATGACGTATGATAGCCATTATTCTCACACAATATATCAACTCTTCCAGCTGCCAATTTTCTCACACAATATATCAACTCTTCCAGCTGCCAATTTTAGACTCAACCTCAGTATCATTTTCACCTTGCTTTCTGCTTTGTGCGAAAACAAGGGGAATGAATGACGAATATTGCAGTCTAATTAACAACAAATAAAGAGAGAGGGAGGCAGAAGACAAAGTGGGGTCTCTCACAAACTGCCAAGCATTGGACCTCTGAAAAGCACCAAGAACTAAACTTATCCTTCACTGCACTAAATTTCGTCAAATTTGGGCTGCTCCCTCCCCTCAAAATTCAAGCCATCTTTTGTGTTCAAATCCAACATAAACTCCCCCTCCCTCCCTCACCTCTCACTTCCCTCACAACCTTCAGAAATTAACCTCCAACTCTATATATAATACATACACACCCACACCATTGTCCTGCAAGCTGATTAGCATTCATATCCTTGATCAGAGCGCAATGTCTGATTCCAACGACTTCAGCACCGACAACGCCGGCCTCTCTTCGACCGTAACGGGAGAGATCACGGTCGCGGTGGTCGTCGTAATCTTCATGGTCTTTGCTGTTACACTCGTCCTCTACTTGCGCGCAAAGGGCTATTCGGGGACCATGGGCTCGTATATGTCCAACTCATCACGCCGTCTAGTCTTTGCTCCGGCACATCCCAACACCGCAAAGCAAGCGCTCGATCCCTCCGTCCTCAACACTCTCCCTGTCACCATCTTTCGGCCCGAAGACTTCGAGGAGGCCGGCGGTCTCGAGTGCGCGGTCTGCCTCTCGGAGCTGAGGGACGGCGACAAGGCCCGGCTGCTTCCCAAGTGCAAGCATGGGTTCCATGTCGAGTGCATTGACATGTGGTTCCAGTCCAACTCCAGCTGCCCTCTCTGCCGAGACCCCGTGGGTGCGGATATCGGCATCGAACCTGCGTTGGGGAATCCAGTCCGGCCTCTGGAAGCGGTTTCAGAAACAGGGCAACAATCCAAGATATTGGATGAAGGGAGTTCGAGCTCAGGGAGTTCGTTGTCGAGGAAGAGGCAAAGAGATATGCTAGCAATCGAGATACCGAGACGGGCGCTGGAGGCGGCTTCTTCGCCGGTGACGGCGAGTAGAATGCCGGCTGAGGGGATCAAGTCGCCGGCTTTGGAAAGACTGAGGAGGATTCTGAGCAGGGGAAACTTGAACGGCAACTGTGTTGGTTCTACTTGCAGTACTCCAAGAGGCTACGATATCGAGGCTGGACCAGCAACAGCCATTCAGAGCAGTTCAGAATCAGCAAGTTATTCATGAGTTGAGAGAGATTTCAGCAAATGGTTTTGTGAATACAGTGGGTTTGTGGCTGCCAGCTTTTTTTTTGGGTTGGTTTGATGTATACTATTAGCGATTGCTTGATTCAAAATGCAAACTTCTTCTAGTGGAGTTTCTCTTCAACTTTTTGAGCGCTTCTTTATAATTGATGACTTAGAAAGCATCACAAGAAATTGTCATGATCAGACAGCTGCATGAATGCACAAAGTGTTCCCTTTTCACACATAAAAGAGGTGCAAAATTAATGCCATACACTATAACAGTTCATTCTGAAACATCCAAATCGACATTAACGCAGATCTTTAGAAAGGATCACCATTCTTATTGCAACAAAATGATTTCAATATGCTTGTAGTATGATCAAGAAGTATTTTAAAGTATAAATCACCATTCTTTTGCTCCCACAAGTAGAACCTTCTTCCATCCGATTTTCTGTTAGGATACTATGGAAATGGGGGCCCATGATTTATCACCTTAATTTTGATGAAGTTCGGTAGCGCGGCGTCCTGTTGTGTTACATCGATAGATTATGTTGGATCGATGGGATTAGGCTTAGGACCGCAAGAACATGTACATGTTGATTTTGGCCTCATTCACTCAAAAAGCATGTAAACAATGAGCGGCTTTCTACATGTTTCTTCCTTCTCTAGCTAACTGTACATATATAGAGTCCACGGAGGAAAAAAAATGCACACAAAGGATGCTGTGAACGCGTACAAACGACAAAAGGGCGAGATGGGTGGGTGTGCGTGTGTGCATCGTCGGGAGGAGGCGGGACCCACACAAAACTGAAAAGGTGTGAGAAGTGTGGGAGGTGCGCGTGGGGATATCGTCTGGTGGTAAAAGAGGGAAAATCGGGTGGTAAAAGTGCAAAAAACGAAGGGGGTCAAAAGAAAAAAAACTAATGACAAAGCCGTAACTATGTGAAAGGGAGGGGCATTTGGCTTTGATGAAGAAGCAATGACAAGCTTGCAAATAAGGGGAATTGATGGGCATTTAACCCAACTCACCAAAACCACACCCCAAAATTAGGCAAGTCGAAAAGCCCGCCCAAACTCAAGTGGCCCCCACCATGTTAGGGTGGCAAAGCCTAGGCCAATCCTTTGTCTTATTGGATTTGTCCTAGTTAAACATGTATAATAGAATCTTAATGGAAAGCAAGTAGATTATGTCTTACTGTTTCTCTCAAAAAAGAAAATAATACACAAATAAAATAAAAAAATGGGTTCTTTGCGACTTGTCCATGAAGCTCCTGCGTATCCGGTAGTAGTTTTTTCAAAAGAGTTCTGCAGAATGAGAGGCCTTGGGTACATAATAACATGGTAAATGAAAAGATGGAAAATAGACTTGCTCACTTACAACGCATTCTTTACCTACTCTTCTCATGAAAACACAGACCAACTTGTGCGGTAAGTGCAAGGTTGCTTCCGAGTTCTGCACATGCTGACAAGGAGCAGGCAAGATCTTCAACATCACATGTAGCATATCTCAATATATTATACTTTTTCTCACATTGTAGCCGCCAATTAAGATTTCCATTTCTTTAGAGTATGCATAAACATCATGCATAAAAACACTACATAAACAGCTCTGCATTATAACCGTAGCAATGGGCGTTCTCAACGTCGTCCTCTTCGTTCTATTCTGCGTCCTCTACCTTTGCGCTTACGGCTATTTTCCCACCATTGTCTCTCCCTCTCGTCACCCAAATTTTGCTCCTCACGAGCATGCTCTCCCTACGCGAGCTCTTGATCCATCCATCCTTGGCTCTCTGCCTATCACAATCTTTCAGTTGGAAGACTTCAAGGAGAATGGGGGAATCGAATGCTCGGTCTGCCTGTGTGAATTAGCCGACGGAGAAGAGGCCAGATTGCTACCCAAATGCAACCATGGATTCCATGTAGAGTGCATCGACATGTGGTTCCGTTCGAACTCAACCTGCCCGCTCTGCAGGACAACCGTCAGCATCGAATCCCCTGTGCAGATTCAGACACCAATTCAGACTCTGGAGTCAGTTTCAGAATCTGGGCATTCTTCGGATATTCCCTTCTTCGTCCTCCTCATCTTCGCTGTCATTTGACATACCAAAGAGAATGGCAAACGGGTTCTCTACGTTATCAAATTCTCCGTTGCCATTGAGCAGGATGTCGCCGAATTCCCCATTGCGAACGGGTAAGGTGCCGGCGGATGGTGTAAGTGCTGGTTTTTTTTTTCCGTTTCCAACCGGTTATGGTCCATAAACCAATTCCCTCTTAATAACTGAAAATTAGTTTTGTCACCGCTGATGGAACGGTTCAGAACGATTGGTATCAAAAACCAAAGGAAATTGGCATAAGGAGAGTTTGAATATCAAAAACCAAAGGAAAGTTTACGGTTTTACAGGAGGTATGAATTCGACCTATTTCTTCCGCAAATTTTGTGATCTAATCATCACATAAACTCTAACAATTGGTATCAGAGCCGCCGATTGCCTCTGTATGGCTTTATTTTGGGCTCAATCTTGCAGTTTTGTGCAATATCTCTATATATATCTTTGGGATTTTTGGTTCTTGTAATTTTGGTGTAAAATTTCGCTGATTTTGGTCATTAGAATCAAGAAATTTATTCATTCTGTTAATGGGTTGTAAACTGAACTGCTAATGGGTTTTGAAACCCGGCGCAAGGTTGAAGATGACACTGTTCGCTTCAATTTTTTTTCCAGCATGCTTGCTACAGTACCAAGGGCAGTGAAGTGTACTCCCCCATGTACACGGTTTGTTTTATTACTAGTCATAACCCGTGTTCGCGGGCACGTTTTACTTAAGATTTCCCCCGCTAAATCTTTGTTCCCCAAAAAGTTAGTTCCACATCCAAAAATTTAAAGGAACAACAAATTAGCGTAAACATATTTAGCGGCATGAGCACCTTCAAATACGGCGCTAGCGCCTTCGGCGCTAAACGACAAATTCGACACGGATGCCTTCGGTGCGGAACAACATGCGAGCGCCTTCGGTACAGAACAACAAATTCGGTGTGGGCGTCTTTGATGCAGAACAACAAATTCGGCGCGAGAGCCTTCGACACGGAACAACAAATTAGCGTAAAAAAATTGCGCGGGCATCGTTTTTTGGCGCGAACATCACGCGAGCGCATTCTTTGCGGAACAACAAATTCGGTG
Organism: Scilla litardierei; assembly: GCA_030789695.1. NCBI lineage: Eukaryota > Viridiplantae > Streptophyta > Magnoliopsida > Asparagales > Asparagaceae > Scilla > Scilla litardierei. Next base: position 24,732 of record JAULAV010007597.1, on the reverse strand, counting down.
CAGGCGCCCTGGCACGGAACAACAAATTAGCTTTAAAAAATTTAGCGAGCTCCTTTGGCGGGACAACAAATCTCAGGGTGTTTTTCGGTGACAATATTAACTTAAATTTTGGTGATGGTATTAATTGAAATTTTTTTACGCTAGTTGGTTGTTCCGCTGAATTTTTTACGCTAATTTTTTTACTTTGTTTAATTTAATGGATCATGTTTCTCCACAATCTTTCCCAAGACACTTTTAATTGCAAAGTTTTGGTTCCCAATACACTTAACACCTAAAATTTAATCTCCATAATTTTTCCCAACACATTTTTAATTTCAAAGTGTAACGACTGTTTTTCATGTATCTGGATTTATTATAATATAATATATGTTTTGGTGGATTTTCTCCTCATGTGTGGTTTTCGTCTCCGTAACTTTCGTTTTCGATCATTTCGTCGTGTTTTCTCGTTTCTTCCTTAGGATCGTCAATTTCGAAGTACGTCATTCGTGACGGGCTTCATAACGGTCGTATCTTACTAATAGATCAAGCCTAGGAGTCTTAGGAATCGATCACGGGGCCCCGCGCTCCGTATCGAAACTTTTGGTGCTCATTAGCCGGTGTAAGAAGGGGCACCGACCGACTAGATGACGATCCAGTCGGTCGGCAATCCTTCTTGGACCGACTAGTTGGCTTTCTAAATTATTCAGAAGTTACTGTTTATCGTTAGTCGGTCTAAGAACGTTGGTTGACCGACTAGGTTGCAAACTAGTCGGTCAGCAATGCTTCTTTAACCGACTAACTCATCATCTTATTTTTGGTATCAATACTGTTCACTCTTAGTCGGTGTAAGAACGTTCATCGACCGACTAGATGCTAAACTAGTCGGTCAGTATTTGTTCTCCGACCGACTAAATCTAAATCCTATTTTCGTTCAGAAGTTACTGTTTACACTTAGTCGGTCTGCGTTGGTCGACCGACCGACTAGTTGCCAAACTAGTCGGTCAGTGGTTGCTCTTTGACCGACTAATCTGTGTTAAAACCCTAATTTCTGGGCAGCCGCCAGCCTAACCTATTTAACCTACTCCCAAACGATTTCATCTTCCCCCACTCGACCCTAAACCCTAAAATCTCCCCCTTTGTGCCCCCATCTCCCTCAAAGCCCTATTCCTTCATCCCAAGCCCTAGATTCATCATCTAAACCCTCCATCAACTCTTTCCACCTCTCATTTTCCCCAAATCTCCATCAAATCCCCAAAATCCCCCAAGAACCCTAATTCTCCTAACTTCTCCAATCTTTCCAGATCTGGTCCTAGGGTTCTCCGGAGCGTTTCCTCCGCTTCCTCTCGGTAAGAAATCGATCTATTGATGTTTTCATACCCTATTTGTATTTTTATGAAACCCTAATGAATGAATGTTGTTTTGATGGTTGTCTCCCCATAACAGCGATTTTCCCCGTAGATTAGCATCCGCGAGACGAACCTTCGTGATCGTCATCCCCGGTGCTAGGCAAGTGAAACTTGCCACTTAGGGTTTAGGCCATGTTTTAGGCCATTTGTTTGTTGTAGGCGTAAAAGAGGCTAGGCGACGAAATGATACTCGCCTAGGCGCAAATAGGGGAACTAGTTTGACAACGAAGCTAGTTCCGACATTTAGCATGTTGCACAATTACCATGTCATGTTTACTTTTCATTAATGGTACGCAAATTAATTGTCATGTCATTGCATTCTTCATGTAATCCCGTGATTGCGTAGCATCGCTACAATACTTGTGTTTCCTGGCTCGTGACCAGAAGCGAGCATAATGAGTTGCTAACCCCAACGCTCGATATTAAGGCTAGGTGCACCCCTACGCCAATTGTTTATGAATCGTGAAATAGAATACGAGCTCCCGTGCGGGGCAACCCCGGCTCACTTGCTGAGCTCATGTGCGGGGACCCTGGCTCGATTACATGTGGGTATTGGGGGTAAGAGTTAAGCGGCCATTCAACTGGGAGTCTGCCCGATCAGCAACTGCAGTTGTAAGGCGTAAACCCTGGGTTTTGGGGTAGTTGTTAAGCGGCCACTCAGCGTGAATGTGAAACCGTTCAGCTGTAAGGCGTAAACATCTACAAAACAACGTGAATAGTGAATTGATTGAGATTGTTAGTAGCTTGGCTACTCTTGTCTTGTCTTGTCCCGATAATTGTTCTCTTGTACAAATTGTCTTGCCATGTCTTGATTTTGCACTCATGTTATAACTGACATGTCATGCATACCATAACTGCTAGGTTGCTAGTTGCCTTACTCTCAGTTTCCTTGCCCAAGTCTTTTAGACTTGCTGACATGTGCCCCTTTACTCTTTTGGGTGACACATGTTAGATCCCGAGCCTGAGTACCTTGTTGAGGACGAGGTGTTTGCTGACGCCAAGCCCGAGCCTGTGTTTGACGGGGAGTACGTGGACACTGGGGACCAGTCCTAGTGTCTTTGTTGCGTTTTACTTTTGCTTAGACAGTTGTTTTGTTGTCGGTGCGTAGCACCTATACTTTGTTATGTTGATCCTTTTGTTGGCCTTGTTCTGGGCCTTTAGACTCTTTCTTTTAGCCTGGTGGCTTTTCTGGATGTTGAACTTATTTTTCATGTTGGACAATTTATGAGATATGAGATTTTATTTCAGTCTCTCCTTGTGTTATTATTGTTGTTCCGTTGTGGTTACATGGACCTGCTTATGTTTTATTGACGCTTATCGGGTTTGGGGCTTCACAGCTCCACTCCCGTGCGGACCTCTTCACGTCTCGCCTCCATTTTAGGGAAGCGGGTCGTGACAGGTTTTGTTGGTGGCCCATGCAGGTCCTTCTGTAACTGCGATTTTTGGAATAGCGATAATAATATTAGAATGTCCAATAAACTAAGTTCGACGTCCGAGTCATAAGCTATGAGTCTAATCTGATTCGTTTTCTGTGTCACTAGATGGCAGGAAGACGATTCACCCGTGGTGGGGGCAGCGGTGCGCTCCCTCATGATGAGGAGCCTGAGCGGGAACCCACCAGCGGTGAGATGATGCGGATGATGCTGCAGATGATGCAAGTGCAGCAGGGCGTGCTCCTGCAAGTCCAGAATGCTCCACTTGCTCAAGCTGACCGGGCTCTTCCGGATGCCCCTCGCTCTGAGCCAGGAGCGAAGCAATTTCGGGAGCTGGGTCTCGCATATTTTGATGGTTCTGAGGGTCCTCTGGCTGCCGATGAGTGGATTCGGAACATCGAGGACAATCTGAAGATGGCCAAGATCACCCCGGCTGGATGGGTTGATTTGGCGAAGAGGCAACTCAAGGATAATGCTCAGAATTGGTGGGATGCGGAAGAAAAGATGTTGGTGGAGCCGATCGTCTGGGCTACCTTTAAGGCCAGATTTGAGGGTGAGTTCTTCCCGAAAGCTGCCAGGGAAGAGATGCTGCAGCGTTTTATCGATCTGAAGCAAGGAAGTTCGTCGGTGGACCAGTATCACCAAGAGTTCATGAGGCTGAGTCAGTTTGCACCAAAGATGGTGCAGGACGCTGAGGAGAGTGCTCAGAGGTTCCTGCAGGGACTTGCTTCGGAGCTCCAGAGCTTTGTGAACTCTTCTGACCGGGAATCTTATCAGAAGGTTTTAGTAGCAGCCAAGAGGCAGGAGCTGCTCGTGAACCAGAGGAGGGGATCTTTGGTTGGTGCTGGGAAGAGGCCTGTGGAACAGGCAAAAGCTGTGGTTAGACCTGGATTCAGGCCTAATCAGCCAGCTCAGTTTAAGAGGCCAGGAGGGCCTATTCTGAAGACTTGCCATTTCTGCGGCAAGCCTGGCCACATCAAGGATCAGTGTCAGAGGTTTCTGGGCCAGTGTTTGGTTTGTGGTGATGCTTCCCATGCCGCGAAAGATTGTCGGCATGCGAATCAGCTGCGGAGGGCACCTGTTGCAGCACAGCCGTTGCAGCAGCGAGCGTCTGTTCCTGCTGGTCATGGAGCAGCTCTTGTTCCACAGAGGCAGGCTTTTCAGCAGGCTGTTCCGCCAAGGAGGCAGACTTTTCTGATGACCGCTGTGGAGAGCGAGGCTGTGGATGAGGTTATCGCAGGTAATCCTCAATCTAGCTATTACTTTCCTAGCTGGTTTGATTGTTAGATTGTGTTATTTGCTTGAATGTGGTTGTTTGCTAGACTAGGGTTTGATTGTTAATTGCTTGTTAGGTGTGGTTTTGGTTTGCACATTTCCTGCACTAGTCCTCTTTGACTCTGGTGCATCGATGTGCATTATTTCTCGGAGCTTCGTGGAGAGGCATTCCTTGTCGACGTCCCCTCTTCCCAAGAGTTGGAATATCGTTACAGGGAATGGCGTGGTCTCGGTGCATCGTGGTTGCAATTCTTGCTCGTTGGTGGTCTGTGGACATGAGCTTTTCGCTGATTTCATTGTCCACGACATCATCAACTATGATGCAGTTCTTGGAATGGACTGGCTTGCGAGCTTCTATGCTACGATCGACTGTCGACGGAAGAAGGTGGTGTTCGAGATTCCCGGACACCCAGTATTTGAGTTCAGTCGTAGTAGCAGTTCGCTTGGTCCTGTCAGATTTCGGGCCAGGCCGGTGGAGGTTGTGGCTATGCAGATGGAGCTGGAGTGGCCAGCTGTGGTGCGTGATTTTGGCGACGTCTTCCCCGATGAGATGTCTGGTTTGCCACCTGATCGAGCTTTGGAATTTTCTATTGACCTCGTTCCAGGTGCGCAGCCGATTTCGAAGGCGTCGTATCGTATGGCACCTGCAGAATTGGAAGAGTTGAGGAAGCAGTTGGATGAGCTCTTGCAGAAGGGTTATATTAATCCTAGTGTGTCTCCGTGGGGAGCACCGGTGCTGCTGGTGAAGAAGAAGGATGGTTCGTGTCGCATGTGCGTGGACTATCGGGAGTTGAATGCGGTGACCATTAAGAATAAATACCCGTTGCCTCGTATCGATGATATTTTTGATCAGCTTGGAGGTTCGAGGTTGTTTTCTAAATTGGATTTGAGGAGTGGTTACCATCAGTTGAAGGTGAAGAAGGATGATGTTCCGAAGACAGCGTTCAGGACGAAGAAGGATGATGTTCCGAATCCTGCACCATCTGCACTGGATGCTGGTCATACGTCATATCGGGGCGAACGGTAATCTCCGAAAAATCCACCGCATGAGACGGATCGCTAATGTATCGACGAAGCTGCGACACATGGAAAACATTGTGAACTCCTTCCAAAGACGGCGGCAAGGCCAAGCGATAAGCTACCTCGCCAACCCTCTCCAAAACGTCAAACGGTCCAATGTATCGCGGGCTCAACTTTCCACGCTTCCCAAAACGAATCACACCACGATTCGGGGAAATCTTCAAAAACACATGGTCACCCGGCTGAAACTCCAAAGGACGACGTTTAGCATCCGCCCAATGCTTAAAACGGTCCTGAGCAATTCTCAACCTCTCCCGAATATTCCTGACGATATCCACGGCCTCCACGATCATCTCAGGTCCCAACAACTCCCGATCACCAACGTCATCCCAACTCAATGGCGATCGACATTTTCTCCCATAAAGAGCGGCGAAAGGCGCCATGCCAATACTCGCCTGGAAACTGTTGTTGTAAGAGAACTCCACCAAGTGTAGATGGTCCTCCCACGAACCCTTGAAATCCAACATGCACGCCCTCAGCATGTCTTCCAAAATCTGGATCGTCCTCTCGGACTGGCCATCCGTCTGCGGATGGTACGCCGTGCTGAAACTCAGACGCGTACCCAAACTCTTCTGCAAACTCTGCCAAAACTGAGATGTGAACCTCGTGTCTCTGTCCGACACGATACTCACGGGGACTCCATGAAGTCGCACGACTTCCTCCATATATCTCCTCGCTAGCACCTCCGTGGACTGTCCCACTCGGAACGGAATGAAGTGCGCAGATTTGGTCAACCGATCCACGATCACCCAAATCGCGTCATTCTGCTTCGGACTCCGAGGTAGTCCAGTCACGAAATCCATAGTGATGTGCTGCCACTTCCACTCCGGAATCGGAAGCGGTTGTAGCAACCCGGCCGTACGCTGATGCTCCGCCTTCACTTGCTGGCAAACCAAACACTTGGCTACACTCCGAGCCACACTCCTCTTCATGCCATGCCACCAATAATTCAGACGAAGATCCTGGTACATCTTGGTGCCACCAGGATGCACAGAATACGGCGAATTGTGTGCCTCCACCATCAACTCCTCTCTAATATCCCCAGCCGGCACACACAACCTGGCTCCAAACCTCAGCGAGCCGTCCGCATGAATCAAAAAGTCAGTCCGTAGACCGGCTTCCACCATCTCCCGAATCCTCACCAGCTTCGGATCCTCTGCCTGGCCAGCCTTAATCCGATCCACGATCGTCGACTGTACCTGCATGTACATCAACGAAGAAGCCTCCCCAGGAAGGACAATTTCCACTCCAGACTCGCAAAAATCCTGCTGCAATCTCCACTGCGAGGTCAAAATCATCACCGCTGGCAGCCTACTCAAAGCATCTGGAACCACATTCACCTTGCCAGGGTGATACTGCAAATCAATATCATAATCCGCCATAAGCTCCAACCATCGACGCTGTCGCATGTTGAGCTCCTTCTGAGTGAAAATATACTTCAAGCTTTTGTGATCGGTGAAAATCTTCACTTTCTCACTCAGCAAGAAGTGCCTCCAAATCTTAAGAGCAAACACAACGGCAGCCAACTCCAAATCATGCGTCGGATAATTCTTCTCATGAACCTTAAGCTGACGAGACGCATACGCCACAACATGCCCATGCTGATGCAACACACAACCGAGACCCTTGCCGGAAGCATCGCAAAAGATCTCAAATCCACCGCTGCGATCAGGCACAACCAAAATAGGGGCAGTCGTCAACCTCTCCTTCAGAACACCAAAAGCACTCTCACAATCACCCGACCAAACATAAGCAACATCCTTCCGCGTCAACCTGGTCATCGGCTCAGCAATACGAGAAAAGTCCTTAATGAATCGCCGATAATAACCAGCAAGTCCGAGAAAACTCCGAATCTCAGACGCAGACGACGGAACAGGCCACTCCCTGATGGCCCTAATCTTCTCGGGATCCACTGAAATACCACCTCCAGACACCACATGCCCCAGAAAAGCAACTCTATCCAGCCAAAACTCGCACTTCGAAAACTTAGCATACAAACGATGCTTCCTCAAAATCTCCAACACCGTCCTCAAGTGCGAGGCATGCTCTTCCTCCGACTTTGAATATATCAGAATGTCGTCAATAAAGATAACGACAAACTTATCCAAAAGTCGTAGAAAATCAGGTTCGTAACAGTAACTCATAGTGTCCATACTTCGTCCTGAACGCTGTCTTCGGAACATCATCCTTCTTCACCTTCAACTGATGGTAACCACTCCTCAAATCCAATTTAGAAAACAACCTCGAACCTCCAAGCTGATCAAAAATATCATCGATACGAGGCAACGGGTATTTATTCTTAATGGTCACCGCATTCAACTCCCGATAGTCCACGCACATGCGACACGAACCATCCTTCTTCTTCACCAGCAGCACCGGTGCTCCCCACGGAGACACACTAGGATTAATATAACCCTTCTGCAAGAGCTCATCCAACTGCTTCCTCAACTCTTCCAATTCTGCAGGTGCCATACGATACGACGCCTTCGAAATCGGCTGCGCACCTGGAACGAGGTCAATAGAAAATTCCAAAGCTCGATCAGGTGGCAAACCAGACATCTCCTCGGGGAAGACGTCGCCAAAATCTCGCACCACAGCTGGCCACTCCAGCTCCATCTGCATAGCCACCGCCTCCACCGGCCTGGCTCGAAATCTGACAGGACCAAGCGAACTGCTACCACGACTGAACTCAAACACTGGATGTCCGGGAATCTCGAACACCACCTTCTTCCTTCGACAGTCAATCGTAGCATAGAAGCTCGCAAGCCAATCCATCCCAAAGACCGCATCGTAGTTGGTGATGTTGTGGACAATAAAATCAGCATAAAGCTCATGTCCACAAACCACCACAGAGCAAGGACTGCACCCACGATGCACCGTGACTATTCCATTCCCTGTAACGATATTCCAACTCTTGGAGAGAGGGGATGTCGACAAGGAATGCTTCTCCACGAAGCTCTGGGCCAAAATGCACATCGATGCACCAGAGTCAAAGAGGACTCGGGCGGGGAACGTGCAAACCAAAACCACACCTAACAAACAGTCTAATCAATCAAATCTTACTCTAGCAACATTCATACACAAGCAACCAACATAATTTAACAATCAATTAATTAAGGAAGGAACAATCTAAATCGAAAGTTACCTGCAATGACCTCATCCATGGTCGAGATCTCCTCCTCGGTCATCAGAAATGCCTGCCTCCTCGGCGGAGCAGCCCGCTCAAAAGCCTGCCTCTGCGGGACGAGGGGCACCCCACGACCAGCGGGCACCGGAGCTCTCTGCTGCAACGGCGGGGCAGCAATAGGTGTCCCCCAAGGTCGCTTCAACCTCGGGCACTCCCTGATAGCATGGGCGGGATCTCCACAGGCGATACATTGCCCCAAGAACTTCCTACATGATTCCTTGATATGACCTTCCCTGCCACAGAAATGGCAAACCTTCCGAACAGGCCCTCCTGGCCTCTTGAACTGAACAGGCTGGTTCGGCCTGAATCCAGGTCGAACCACAGTTCTCGCCTGCTCCATAGGCCTCTTCCCAGCGCCAACGATAGACCCCCTCCTCTGGTTCACGAGCAGCTCCTGCCTCTTAGCTGCTACTAGAACCTTCTGATATGACTCCCGGTCATAGGAGGTCACAAAACTCTGGAGCTCCGAGGCAAGTCCCTGAAGGAACCTCTGAGCTCGCTCCTCAGCGTCCTGCACCATCTTTGGTGCAAACCGACTAAGCCTCATGAAGTCCTGGTGGTACTGATCCACCGACGAGTTTCCCTGCTTCAAATCGATAAAACGCTGCAGCATCTCTTCCCTGGCAGCCTTCGGGAAGAACTCACCATTAAATCTGGCCTTGAAGGTAGCCCAGACGATCGGCTCCTCCAACATCTTTTCCTCAGCATCCCACCAATTTCTGGCGTTATCCTTCAGCTGGCGCTTCGCCAAGTCAACCCAACTAACTTCGTTGACCTTGGACATCTTCAGGTTGTCCTCGATATTTCTCATCCATTCATCAGCAGCTAGAGGACCTTCGGTTCCATCAAAATACGCAGGACCCAGCTCTCTGAACTGCTTCGCCCCGGGCTCAGGGCGAGGGGCTTCCACCACCCGAGCAGCTCGAGCCACCGGAGCATTCTGCACCTGCAGCAGCACGCCCTGCTGAACCTGCATCATCTGCAACATCATCCTCATCATCTCCCCATTAGTGGGCTCCCGCTCAGGCTCCTCGTCATGAGGGAGCGCACCACTACCACCCCCACGGGTGATTCGCCTTCCTGCCATCTAATGACGCAGAAAACAAAACAATTAGACTCATAGCTTAGGGCTCAGATGTCGAAATTATTTGTTGGACAATCTTGCATTATTATCGTTATCCCGATATTTACAGTTACAGATGGACCTGCATGGGCCACCACTAAAACCTGTCACGACCCGCTTCCCGAAAATGGAGGCGAGGCGTGAGAAGGTCCGCTCGAGCGTGGAGCTGTGAAGCTACACGCCCGATAAGCGTAATTAGTATAAGCAGGTCCCTGTAATTGCAATCGAAACAACAACAATAATAATAATAGCATGAGACGGATATGAAATACCAATCCCAAAGTTTGTCCACAAAATATTCAACATCACAGAAAAGCCACCAGGCTAAAAGAAAGAGTCTAAAGGCCCAGAACAAGGCCAAACAAAAGAACTACGACATAACGAAGTATGGGTGCTACGCACCGATAACAAAACAACTATCTAACAAAAGTAAAACACTCGAAGGCACTAGGGCTGGTCCCCGGTGTCCACAAAGTCCTCGCCCAACACGGGCGCAAGCTCGGCGTCCGCAAACAACTCACCCTCAGCAAGCAACTCAGGCTCAGGGTCTAACATGCGTCACCCAAAAGAGAAAGGGGCACATGTCAGCAAGTCAAAAAGACTTGAGCAAGGAAACTGAAAGTGACTAACAGCCTAGCATGTGTAACATTAAGCGATGACATGGCAGTTAAGTATGATGCAACAGTTTAAAAGAGACAAGCATGCACAATGTAGCAAAAGCTACCAAATCACTAATCACTTATCATTTAACACTTATCACTTATCACTTATCACTTATCACTTAGTGCATAGAGGGTCCACCTGCTGGCCAACTCGGGGCTCAGTCCGCTTATCTCTATCACTATTAATCACTTGTGCACTAAAGAGAGTCCACCTGCTGGCCGGAGTGGCGGATCAGGCCAACTCGGGGCTCAGTCCGCTTATCTCTTACCCCACCCATATGTGTCGAGCAGTTGGGGTTACCAACTCACTAAGCTCGCTTCTGGAACACGAGCCAGGAAGTGTATTTGGCATAGGGGTGCACCTAGCCGGTATCCGAGCGTTGGGGTTTCCAACTACATGGCTCGCTTCTGGAACACGAGCCAGGAATATAACATTGTAGCGTGTGCTACACAATCACAATAATTAATCACTATGCAATGACATGAACAAATGATTGCGTACCGTTAATTGAAATTAAACGTGACATACTAGCATGATGAGGGTGACGGACCAAGCTTCGTTGTCAAGCTAGGTCAAATGCGTCTAAACGGCTATCCTTTCACCGTTTAGTCTCTTTTACGCTAAAGCAAGGTAAATGGCCTAAGACACGGCCTAAATCAAGAGATGCAAGTTTCACTTGCCTATCACCGGGGTTGACGGTTTCGAAAGTTCGTTTCCGCGGATGCTAGCCTACGGGGAATCGCTGTTATGGGGAACAATCATCAAAACACAAATATTTTATTAGGGTTTCATAAAAATTACAATAGGTTAGGAAAACATCGGTGAATCGATTTCTTACCGAGAGGAGGCGGAAGAAACACTTCGGGGAACCCTAGGATCAGATCTGGAAAAGATTGGAGAAGTTTGGGGAAACTAGGGTTTTGGGGGATTTTGGGGATTTGATGGGTTTTGGTGAGATTTTGGGGAAGATGAGAGGTAGATAGGGTAGATGGATGGTTTGGATGATGGATTTAGGGCTTGGAATGAAGCAATGGAGCTTGGAGGAAGGTGGTGGATCAATGGGGGCGATTTTAGGGTTTAGGGTCGAGTTGGAGGGGAAGAAAACGTTTGGGTTGGGTATTTATAGGCTAGGCTGGCGGCTAGGGCAAAACTAGGGTTTACAGCACTAGTTAGTCGGTCAAAGAACAACCACTGACCGACTAGTTTGACAACTAGTCGGTCGGTCGACCAACGCAGACCGACTAAGTGTAAACAGTAGCTACAGGTGAAATTAGGATTCTAGAGTTAGTCGGTCCATGAACAAATACTGACCGACTAGTTTGGCAACTAGTCGGTCGATGAACGTTCTTAGACCGACTAAGAGTAAACAGTAACTGATACAAAAATAATTTGATGAGTTAGTCGGTTCAAGAAGCATTGCTGACCGACTAGTTTGCAACCTAGTCGGTCAACCAACGTTCTTAGACCGACTAACGATAAACAGTAACTCCTGAGAAATTTAGAAAGCTAACTAGTCGGTCCAAGAAGGATTACCGACCGACTGGATCGTCATCTAGTCGGTCGGTGGCCCTTCTTACACCGGCTAATGAGCACAGAAAGTACCGATACGGAGCGCGGGGCCCCGGGATCGATTCCTAAGACTCCTAGGCTTGATCTAATAGTTAGATACGACCGCTATGAAGCCCGTCACGAGTGACAAACTTCGAAATCGACAATCCTAAGAAAGAAGCGAGAAAATACGACGAATCGATCGAAAATGAAAACTACGGAGGCGAAAACCACACAAGAGGAGAAAATCCACCAAAACATATATTATAATACATAAAATCCAGATACATGAAAAGCAGTCGTTACAATAGTACACAGATATACACTCTACTTTTCCCCCAAAAATATAGGCCCTACGTATATGGCACTCTGGGCCATTACACTCTTGCATCAATACGGACCTTTTAAGATATCCTATAACACACATAAGGATAAGTGGTCAATGAATGAACTTTTGACCATGTGTGTTCAGGAGGAAGGTCGGTTGATCATGGAGCATGGAGAGAGAGAGAGTTGATGCTAACCAACAAGAAAGATGACAGACGCCCCCAAATCAAAAGAAAAGTTGAAAGCGCCTGTTAAGGGAGGAATTACTAAGGAGTCCAGGTGTTTCTTCTGTAAAAAGAAGGGGCACATGAAGAAGGATTGTGTGAAATTCCTTAAATGGCACAAGAAGAAAGGTAACTCAATCTCCCTTGTTTGTTTTGAATCTAATATAGCTGATGTTCATTGTGACACTTGATGGATTGACTCTGGTTCTTCAATACATATTTCAACAACCTTGCAGGGTATGACAAACCTGCGGAAATCAGCGAGAAATGAACGCGACATTTTCTCAGGAAATAAAATGCGCTCAGCTGTTGAATTTGTTGGAACAAGCCGGCTTATTTTATCTAGTGGCTTTGTTTTGCTTTTGCAGAATTTTTTTATGTACCTGGGTTTTCCAGGAATTTGATTTCAGTTTCAAGACTATTGCCTTTGGATTATGCTTTTAATTTCCATAGAACATCATTCACTTAATGTTATAATTCAGATGTTGTTGGAAATGGCATGTTGTGTAATGGTCTCTTTATGTTTAATTTGCAAAACAATGCTTTAAATTCTGTTATGCATGTTAATGCCGGTATAAAAGATGTGTTACAAATAAGGAATCTTCTATGTTGTGGCACCGGAGATTGTGACATATCTCCAAAGATAGAATCAAGAAGTTAATAAATGTAGGAGTACTTAGTACTTTGGATTTTGTTGACTTTAAGATTTGTGTGGACTGCATAAAGGGAAAGCAGACCAAAATATCTAAGAAGGATGCGCACAGAAGTTCTGAATTGCTTGAAATCATCCTTTCAGATATTTGTTGTCCAGACATAGACATATAAAGTGGTCCAAAATACTTTATCACCTTTATTGACGATTTTTCATGTTTCATGTATATCTACTTACTACATAATAAAAGCGAAGCATTAGATGCCTTTAAGGTTTTCAAGGTAGAAGTAGAGAAACAATGTGAAAAACAGATTAAAATCGTTAGAACTGATAGAGGAGGTGAGTATTATGGTAGATACACTGAAGGTGGTCAAGCACCCGGTCCATTTGCTAAGTTTCTTCAAGAGCATGGGATAGTTGCTCAATACACTAATCCCGGATCTCCCAGTGAGAATGGTGTATCTGAAAGAAGAAACATGACTTTAATGGAGATGGTTAGGAGCATGCGCAGTAATGCCAAACTTCCTATATCCTTGTGGAATGAAGCTCTTAAAACGGCAACATATATATTAAATCGAGTTCCAACTAAGGCTGTCCCAAAGACGCCATTCGAGTTATGGAAAGGTTGGAAATCGAGTTTGCATCATGTACGCGTTTGGGGATGCCCTTCCGAGGTAGGAATATATAATCCACAAGAGAAGAAACTGGATCTTAGGACTATTAGTGGGTATTTCATTGGATTTGCCGAACTGTCCAAAGGATTCTATTGTCCATCTTATAGCACTAGGATTCTGGAGTCAAGAAATGCGAAATTTCTTGAGAATGACATGAACAGTGGGAGCGATCATTTTCAGGGCACTATTCCTCAGGTCGGTAAGAAGCTTGTTGTAGTAGTCGAGGTGTTCCTCCATAGAAACCCCCTCGGCTAACTTCAAGCCGAAAAGCTTCTTCTTCAAGTGTAGCCGGTTCTAGATATTCTTCTTCATGTACTTGTCAGCGAGCTCCTTCCGGAACTTGCTTGCACTTATCTCCTCCATATATGGATATTTCTTCTACTTTGACAAATACAGGCGGATGGTACCACATGCACTCCGATTTAGAGTTCTCCACTCCTGATCGGACATGCATGTCGGCTTCTCGTCCAATGCGATATCTTGACCAAGTTATTCAAGATATCCATGACTTCGCATCTCCACATACTAAAGTTGATCTTTCCATCAAACTTCTCGATTTCGAACTTTGTGTTAGACACAATAGTCCGAGAGGATGAAGAATACCCAAAAGTCGACGCCTTTGGAGAACCTTCATCGCCACCGCTACTCATCTTCGTCTTCTATGTTGATCGCCAACATCGTACTGCTCTGATATCAATTTGTTTTGCGGCGGAGCCCAGCTCTACCAACATAGCACAACGGAATACTCAAGCTCGTCGGGATCAAGGACGAAAGATCAGCAGCAAACGAACAGAGCACAAACAAGATTGCTTTTAGGCCATGGACGGCCAATGGGAAACACCGATGAGCTTTATTATGAAAGGAGAGAACAATACAAATCTTCTCTTCGTCCAACGAAGAATAAGCACACAAGATCTCTCCAATGGCTCATAATACAATCTTTCAAAGTTGGCTCTCATAAATGGCGGCTCGCTCAAAGGATAGAAATGTGTTCCACACAAAACCCTAACCTAAAACCCCCTATTTATAACCCTAGGTAACAATAGGTGTCATCATTGGCAAGGAATTCCTAAGGATACAGATCCCGACAATTACGGTATCCATTTCAATCGCCACTCTACACAATTAATGTTACAGCAACCTAGTGGGCCAATCGCCGTTTCCTAGTAGGCCGCATCCCAATGGGCTCCCTTTGATCGATCGTCCTTCCTTCTGCGTCGAATGACCCAAGTACCGAGCCTCGCGTACGAGCCTTCATCCTTCGAGCCTTCAAACGACCGATCAACCAAACACGGACTCTAACCGTGTTACGATCCATCGACCTAATACCGAGCGTTCGACCCTCAGACTCGATCTGACGAACGAACGACTAAGTTGCGTTGTAGAAGCCACATGCCCAACATCCTCGTATCTGACTTGTGCAGAGTCAGATAGGTCGAATCCAGGCGCAGACGAGTTACCTCTGTTCTGCGTCAAGCGGAAGCAATCAAATCGCCGAAGTATCTAGCACGAAGAACAAATAGAGAGAAAGCATACAAAATATTTAGGTCTCCTTAACGACCAAGGGAGCACTTCTGTTGATTTCAATTAGGAGATACAAAAGGCACTCAACTACTCCTAAGAAATCCTCACAATTGGCTCTCTCAAAGATGGCTCTCAATGATCCTATGGAACTTCCAATAGAACCTCATACAAGTTTCTCCAATGCGTCAGTAGAAACTCAATTAGTTTTCCAATGTTTTGATGCAAATAACTCATACGTTTGTTATCCTTTTATAGGAATCAAGGGGAGGGGGTTGGTGCACCAACTCCCCCTTTTGACAATTCAAAAGGGGCTGCTGGAAATTTCTAGCAGCCTGCTGATTGAGCCAACTACCACAAATCTCTACATTGGCGAGATCTTGGGTCTACGTCATACAATCGACCGTCAACGCTCCTCCTCGGTGAGAATCATCTCGTGTTCCCGTCATCTTGCCTCGAAAGGCTCATATGGCTCCGCAGAGCCTCATTGCCCAGAAGGGGCTACCAAAGTCATCTCATATCATCAACATACAAGTCTGAACCATACTCAAACTTGACTCCAATATCGCCCTTCATAAGCTCATCTGTCGAACAATTACTAGTGCCAAGTAGCTCCCCCGATCCTTGGCTTCATCAGTCGTCGTTGATTCCATCTCATCACACCAATCTTTCCTTCGGTCATATAGGTTGCCATTGTGCTCCACCTCACCGAATAAGGTCGGAGACTCATCACACCTGACAAAGAAAGCAAACAAGACCCTTCTTGCAGGTTGGCATCTCTCATACATTGGTCTCCAAACTTTGATAGAATCCATCTGCTGTGTAAGTTGTGGGGACAAGGTATCTCCACCATACTGACTTGAACTATCACCTCTATTAGCACCACCTCTCCGGAGATCTTCTAATGACATGGTCTTTGGTGCATGCGAGCTTGAGTTGGTAGCTCGCTCATCTGGAACTCTCGTCGTCTTCATCATCACCGTACCATCCAAGTAATAGAGGTTGCCTTCCCGCTTCCTATTCATCAGGATCATTGCTCTTCGTGTCACATTCAAAGCGACGTCCTCCATAGTCACTTTGCACCCTTTTGCTTCTAATGAACCAAGCGATA
The DNA here is from genome assembly GCA_030789695.1 of Scilla litardierei. Taxonomy (NCBI): domain Eukaryota; kingdom Viridiplantae; phylum Streptophyta; class Magnoliopsida; order Asparagales; family Asparagaceae; genus Scilla; species Scilla litardierei. The sequence goes on along the minus strand of JAULAV010007597.1, from coordinate 8,529 downwards.
TCAAGTTGTACTTCACATAGGGCACATAATGACCATCTCCTATGTCCCGTGTGACACCATCACTCATCTTTATGCAGACCGTACCAATGCCCGCCGTCGTGCGTACTCCATCGTCTCCAAGAAGGACTTTACTCTTACTATCTTCATAGAAAGTAGTAAAGTACTCTCTGTGGGGTGTCATATGGAACGAGCAACCCGAGTCAAGCACCCATCCTCCTTCATCACTCCCTCCGTTGCACCAACTAGGACCCACTCATCCACCTCCTCGCTTTTGACGATGTTGGCAGTTGCATCCTTCTTCATATTGGCCTTTGGGCACTCCCTCGCCCAATGTCCACTTTCCTTGCAAAAGGCACATTGATCCCTCTTGATGTCTGTGCGCGCGGATCTTTACTATTGTCCCTTGTCTCGGAACTATGGTTTCCTTTGCGGCGTTCACCAATTTCATTTCTCCGACCTCTAACCACGGTAAGCGCTTCGGATCCTTGGCCCCTCATCTTCTCATCATCCTTATTTCTAGATTCATTGCTAGTAAGAGCGATAGAAACTTCATTGAAGGTGATAGATTCTTTACCATAGGTTAAGATCGAAACAATGTGCTCATAGTCTTTATGCAGTGAGTTGAGGAGAATCATCGCTTGTCCTCATCTTCCACCTTGACGTCGATGTTTCTCAAAACTGTGAGAAAGTTGTTGTAGTAGGCGAGGTGTTCTTCAACTGAAACTTCTTTCTCCATCTTGAGGCCAAAAAGCTTTTTCTTTAGGTGTAGGCGATTCTGAATCTTCTTCTTCATGTACTTCTCACCAAACGCATCCCATAACGCTTTTGTGTTTGTCACCTCCATGAAAGGGTACTTCTTCTCCTTTGTCAAGTAGATCCGGATCGTGTCGCAAGCGGTCCAGTTAATCATCTTCCACTCTGCATCCTACGTCTTAGTCGGCCTCTCATCTAGTACTTGATCTTAACCAAGTTGGTTCAAGATGTCAAGTACTTCACATCTTCACATGCCGAAGTTGATACTCCCATCGAACTTCTCAATTTTGAACTTCGTATTGGGTACGATAGTTCGCGTTGTTGAAGTTTGCGTCATTGAAGTGGAAGTGGCGTCGCCACCTTTGCTCATCTTATTCATCTAGATCTTCGTCGCCCAAGCGTTGATACCAATTGTTGTGCGTCAAGTGGAAGCAATCAAATCGTCGAAGTATCTAGCACAAAGAACAAATAGAGAGAGAGCATACAAAAGATTTAGGTCGCCTTAATGATCAAGGGAACACTTCTATTGATTTCAATTAGGAGATACAAAAGACACTCAACTACTCCTAAAAAATCTTCGCAATTGACTCTCTTAAAGATGGCTCTCAATGATTTTATAGAACTTCCAATATGACCTTATACAAGTTTATCTAATGATTCATTAGAAGCTCAATTAGTTTCTCAATGTTTCGATACAAATAACTAATACATTTGTTATCCTTTTATAAGAATCTAGGAGAGGGGATGAGGTTAGTGCACCAAACCCCCCTTTTGACAATTCAAAGGGGACGACTGGAAATTCCAGCAGCCCATAAGGCTGCTGGAAATGTAATTTTCAATAGGCTGCTGATTAAGCCAACCACCACACCCTCTGCACAAGATAACTCAGTCTGCACTACGATTGCCAACTTCCTTACATCATTGCCATAAGGATTCAGCCGAAACATGTTTGAAAAACGCTATCTCGTTAGTCACACAATTCGAGAGATTTCAAAAAAGCACCGTCACATCGAAAAGTTCCATACAACTTCCCTTTCTCCTGGCATTTCTTAGGAGAAAGACATCGCTTACTCCTTTCGTGACCGGAAAATAAACAAATCAAACCTTGGGGGAAGTCTGCTCTCTATATTTGAGGTCATTTTTTTTGACTATGACGGTAGTTAATTCTAAACGCTACGTGAAGAATCCAACATGGAACAACTTGGAATTCCCTCAATGCAGCTAATTTGACTTTGAATCGTGGAAGATGACCGAATGAGTCCAGGTTATGCTGATCAAAGGGGGCTCAACTTTCCGTCATTTTCACTGAATACTAAACAAAGGCAGAGATCAAAACAGTGGGCCTCAAAACAGAGCAAGTGGGTCTCTGAAGACTCCCAGAAACAGCTCACCAAGTCAAGCATGGCTTCTCTCCTTCACACAACCCCCTCATGCTCAATTCTCATATATTAATTATTCTTGCGTATTCTTGTCTCCTTCGGTACGTTTCATCTCTCCCCCTATAAACACTTCCAAGAACCTCATCCTCCATCTCTTAGGTTCAACCATTAGTTTGTTAGCTTAGCAGTTGGCAGCAATGTCATCAGATTCAGAACAACAGACGTACAACAGCGAGGGCCTCTCGGTGAGCTTAACTGGGCAAATCACGGTGGCTGCGGTTGTCCTATTCTCTGTGACCTTCATCCTCATTCTCATCCTCTACCTCCGTGCCAAGGGCTATTCGGGCACGACCGCCTCCTATCGTTCTCGTCGCCTCGTCTTCTCCCCTCACGAGCCCACCATCCCTCGGCATGCTCTCGATCGATCCATACTCGGCTCCCTCCCTGTCACCATATTTCGGTCCAAGGAATTCGAAGAAGACGGCTGCCTCGAATGCGCAGTCTGTCTCTGCGAGCTGTCGGACGGCGAGGAGGTCCGGCTGCTTCCCAGATGCAAGCATGGATTCCATGTTGATTGCATCGACATGTGGTTTCATTCCAACGACACATGCCCCCTATGCCGGAGCCTCGTCAGCGGCGAGGATGCTGCCGATGGCCAGACATCGGTCGAGATCGTCCCGGATCAGTCTCTGGATACAGGCTTAGAAACAGGATGCACGTCAAGTGGCTTGAACGAATTAGGATCGTCTTCTACTTCTTCGAGGAAGAGGAAGGAGGGGGCGTTGGTGATTGATGTACCGACACGAGTAGCGGGAGCGTTTTCGTCGGCCAACACGCCTATGGCGTCGAGCAAGCTGCCGTCGAACTCGCCATTGCCGACCAGCAGGCTGCTCGAGGAGACCAAATCTCCGATCTCGGGAAGGATGAGGTCAGTGAAAGGAATGTTTAGCAGCTTTAAGGGGGTGGGTTCTTCCTATGGTTCCAAAGGATACGACATTGAGCAAGGGGGTCCTGCACTTGCAGAATCTAAATGCCAATGAATCCTGAAACTTTTGAGTATGTCACATTCTTTCTATTGCTCCAATTGATTATATGCTCGGAGAGAACATTGAGTTCATTATTGTGTATTTGTGGACCAACATGTATATTACCTTCCCAATCTAAATGAAATATGAACAAAATATGTCTTCATGTGATGATGACAGGGAAGCTGCCTCCTAATATCCTCATATAAATATCATGCATGATGACTATTTTGGCATCTAAACAATCTGCAAGCTGCCCTTTTGAGCTGGACTACAGTCTACAGTCCGTTTAAAAATTAGATCAACAAATTAAGAAAATAATGTTTTTGTTTTTCTCAATTTTAGTATTCATCTCTACCACAAGTGGGGTCATCCATACTACACCATCCAAGTATCTAGTTGGAATATGAATTAGACTGAAGCGTTAATTTTAAAAGATCTACACCTATTTTTCATCAATTTTCCATGATACTATCATGAACTTTGAAAATTATTTCCTCTAATACTTTATGAGTCTCAAAAAACGACCTCAATCGTTAAATAACAATCCGGAAATCTATAACGATTTAGACGACTAACTTGGTAAAAGTGAAGGTTAATTCTTGATATTTTGGAAAAAAGATTAGACGTTAATTAAGGTAGTTTTCTGAAAATTAGCCTAAACTTAAGAAATTTTAGATGAATACGTTGCGGGTCAAGTCCGCCAACAATGAAATTTGTTGTTAATGTGAATCACGGGTACAACGATTACAAGTTTTTGGTTGATGACGAGGTTAGCACGACTTGGAACTCGCTTCAGAGATGAAGGATCCAAGGTCGCCTGATGGTCGCCGAAGATCACCATCCCCCTGGTAGCTGAGGCGAGCTTCCTACAACAATAGCAACTTGTCCGAAAGGCAGGGCTGGATGTCAGCCCGTAGCCTCTCCGATACTTAAGCCAGTAGGTGACTTGAAATGAGGGCGACGGATACGCTTGGCGATCTTAAGGTAGATCGGCAACGCGTGGCGAGCTGTCGAGTATGCTTAGCTGGAAGAGAAGTGATAGGTCAGCAGGGTGTGTCAAAGATATTTTACGCATTAATGGTGTTAGATGGTGTCAGATGCATTAATGAGACACGAGGAGCGGCTATCAGTTCTCGCCCTTAACCTCTGGCATTAATGGAGGGTAGGTGGCCCTACGTCACCCTGTCAGAGATATTTATGCTAGGTCGTCCTTGGGGAGAATCAAGCCCGGCGACCAAGCTCGGCGTCTTCGGACCGTCTGACCGTGCTTCCTATTGGAGAGTAGGCGAGCTCCTTCCTGGCATGGCGAGCATATTGATCGGAATGACGAGCTTCTTCGGTTGGCTTTGAGGGGCGAGCTTGTCGTACGGCAGGGCGAGCTTTCCTGGATAGAGATGATCTTCCGTTCGGGCTAGTATTCATTCCGCATAGTCGGAGAGCTGTTCGCTTGGGCTTCCAGTGTACGTGTGCCTCAATTACATGGACCGGCCTTAAAGTCGTAACAAGTACAATGGTTCAATTTTTTATATCCATTTAGACAAGCTAAGAAAGATAAAATACGTATACATCATAAGAATATATCTATATTACAAATGAGGGCAGATTTTGAATCTTTGTCCCAGGTGGCAATGTCACATCACCACATGGGACACACTTCTTAAACCTAAAACCCAAAAAACACAAAACTCCACCCAACCCCCAAAAACACACCCAAACCCAAACACCCAAAATCACACCCTCAAGCAAAAAAAACCAAAAAACCCCAAGACACTACACACACTTAAACCCACTATTCTCATTTTCACCCGTTTTTGCACTCATCGAAACACCCGTGTGGATCCCGCATCCTTACTGTGTGTGGGTTGGTTTTTGGGGGTCCGTACATTCGCTCCCCTTTTACCATCCGACGTTGCCGACATGCACACACACGCTTTTCACTCCTTCCCGGTTCCGCGCGTGCATTACGGCCATGTTCTTTGGTGGTTATGTTTGCTCCGTGCACCAAGTGCACGGGCAATTTCTAGTATCTCTATATAAAGGACCAAGTTGCATGTCTTTTGGCGCAAATACTGCATGTGGATCTTGTGAGAGATCTATTCACGAGATTTCTACATACTCAAGTCAATGCAATCGGCATCTAGCTCAATGATTATAAAATATAAAACTACTGGCATATAATATCCTGAATTAATCGTGCAATAATTAAATAAAAATTAATGGTGCATACCTTGGGCATTGTTTTCCCCCTCCTCCCTCCAGGACAATCTAGTGTTCAAATTCAATTCTCAACCAGGTGTTCAAATCTAACCCCAGTGTCTACAGATGAATCTAGACCCCCTCGAAATGCTCTTGATCTTTAGATTCTTACTTCATTACCCCATCACCGTCGACCAGTCCAAAAGACTGACTATATTCCTCGTAAATATATCACCCTACACATCTCCGTAGCTCAACAACCAATCACTCCATAACAAAAAATTCATTTGATGCCATCATGTACTCTATCAGACTTTTTCAAGACGAATGAATTTAAACTTTTTCAACACGAAAAAAATTGAAATCGATTCAAACTTTTTCAACAACTTTGTTGGGATAATCACTAACCTATCACCATTGGCCTTCTGAGATCCCGGCAATGCCCAGTTCATCACTCCCCCCCCCTCCTTCCTTTAGATTTCTCTGCTTCTTTCCCCTCCTTTGGAATCTCCTTCTTTCTCCTCCTCTGGAATCGATAGCAGCCTCTCGAAAGCCTTCACCAAATGCATCACTCGGCCCGCCCCGGGTTCATGGCCTCCTCCAGCATCAAGCCTTCGCCAAATGCATCAAGTTTGAATATTTTTTCAACCAATCTGAAGAAAAAGAAGAGATTTCAAGAAAGTTTTAATCTTTTTCAGCCAATCTGAAGAAAACGATCGCTGGCGTTGGGCCTCGCCGCCTCGGCAGCTTGATATTCCTCGACTCCAGCGAGGAATGCTGCGAATCGACGCACTTCTGCGAGTCATCGCGCTTCAGGGGAAGGTCGTCGCCGGAGAGCGGGGAGGAGACAGCCGGCGGAGGAGGGGAGGGAGACTGGGAGAGGACTGAGCGGGCGTGGGCGGCGAAGAGCCAGGCGGCGAAGGACGGGACAGCAGCGGCTCGTTGCTGCAAGCCTGCAACTGCCAATTGATAGGGATTTGGGTTTATTTTCGGGCATTAAGTCGGGCTTTGGGTATGCCCAATACTCTGTCCGAACAACTATTCGGGCTAACCGTTTGGATTCTAGGCGGACCCAATACCCAATCAATCATTTTCAAGTCGGGTTTTACGGGCCAGCCCGATTGGGCAGCGGGCTAACCCGCGCCCATTTTCATGGACGCTAGTCATTTATTTATCGCGTCGGGTTATCGGGTAAACAGACCTGCATATTCCCGTACCCGGATATGTGTCCGTCTTGCAGAAAATAGACAATCGAAACGTAAATTTGATCAGAAATCAAAGAAAAGAAATGGCGAATCTCGGTAACCTCCTCCTCTATCACACCTGCCGCCGCGTCCCCTCCATCTTCAATCCCTCCCTAGCTATCCTCCTCCGAAAATTATTCTCCTCCTCATCTCAATCTCTTCACTCCTCATCGCCATGCCGGCGGCCGTGGACTCTCTACGATGCCAGGCTCGCGCAGGACGTGCCTTTCATGGTTCGTTCTTTCCTTTTGATGATTAATTTCATTTGAAATTTGTTATCCGTGCTAGTTTCAGGAATTCATTGAACTTTTAGTAGTTATTTGTGCTGGAATGTATGATGCTAGTTTGTCTCAAAGAAAAGAGAAGGTTATGCACAGAGCTAATGCCGAGCATTTTGCAGCTTTCTCCTTCCTTCGTCGCGCATAAAGAGTTCTGTACCTACGAGCCTCAAGCAAGTGAAGGACTTATTCCACCGGAGCTGTTAACAAGTAAAGAAGTCTTGACGCCTGATCGCGCTATAGGTATATGTTGGATTTTAGTTGACAATAAGTTGTTCTTTTTTGCTTTGCTTTGATTTCTTTCTTTTATTATGGACATGTCTTATGGGTAGCTATATTTAGCATTCTTGCCATTCCATGTCTGTTAAAAGTTTAAAAATAGAAGGATAAAGATGGAAATTTTAATGTACTTAATTATTAACAATATCAACTCAGTCCCATTTACATTGTTACACAAAATCCATGTATTTCAATCTATCATAATTTGATATATTTTTTAATATAACTTTGATTATGGTCTCAATTAACTTTAATTTGGTAACTTTTATATTACTTTGAATTAATAATTGGGTTAACCAGTTGGGCACTATAAGGTCTCTCAGTTAATCCCAACAAAGGGTATGTGTCTAGAGGTTATGGCACCTTATATTATATTTTGTTACACAACAGAACTGAAACCGACACTCCAAATGAAACCTTCAAAACTAATGAAACCTGACCAAAGCATTACTCTGAAAACGTCTAAAACGTAAACCAAAACCAAGTTCACAAACCTTGCTGCACACCATATGTTTATGTGTTTATAGGTCTATCAGCTAGCCATATCCATCCCTTTTACACTACAATTTGTTTTTTTATTATTCCAATTGAGTTACTAGCTACAGTTTATTGAGGTTTAATTTTGTATGCCATACTCTGCTGAATAAATCCTTGTAAGTCCTGTCTTTAGTCTCTGGGTTTGTCATCTTGACAAAGTTCTTGATTTTTGATGTCAAACTTTTTATTGAAGGTGTGATTAACAACTACCAGATCTTACCTCTTAAATTTATAAAGAATATGGTGTGATAGAAATTTAACAAATGGCTACATATTCATAAAGTTAAAAATTTGCCAAGTTATAATGTTAATCTATTAATTTTCTATTCTCTTGCCAAAGAGATGATCTAAAGTAATATTATTATTGCAGGACAATATGCAGATCTTGTTACAAGAGTGACAAATTTTCAGAATGAGGACAAAGGTCTTATGGTCTTGGCTGGTGATGTTTTTGATGTGCCTATTAGGAAAGACATAATTCACCGAGTTGTGCGGTGGCAGCTTGCCAAACGACAGCAAGTATTTCACTACTGAAAACTAATGAAATTGTATATTTGGATTTTAGTTTGTCGGTCACTATTAGATTTATTGTGAATTTTGTACATGGACCTATGTCACCATTTCAATATGTTAAGATATCGACAATCATTAAATGAGGCATCACTATCTTATTTACTTCTCGTCTTGTTTTTTTCCAATCTATACTCGTTGACCTGGATACTCTCTTAAAAATGCAATAGCTGTAAGAAGTTATATTGTAGAATAAGGATGTAATTGGTACTTCAGAGAACTACAGAAATAAGCTGGGGAAAATTCATTCAGTTATATTTATTTG
>JAULAV010007596.1:0-24558 GCA_030789695.1 Scilla litardierei | reverse complement strand
TTGGTTTTTGCTCGCTATTTCAGATTTTTGCAAAGTACTATTTTCATAGCCTCTCCCTGCTTTAGACCCTCTCTGATTTGATTTTAAGGATTTGCTATTCGATCTTAATAATTCTTATGCTAAGTTACTATTATTTTCTTTCCGCTCACCATACACGCTTTTAGAAAAATTTCTAAACCAAATTGAATTTCAACTATTTTTATATCCGTGCCAGACTTGTTGAGCTCGTATATTAAGAACCTTGCGTAAATCAGTTTTTTTTTTCATTTTTGGCAAACCCTGGTTCTCTAAAAGCAATTTCAAATTGATTATTTTAAAATTTTCCATAGCCTAAAGTTTTGAAGCATTTAACATGAGTTTAAATTCTTCCGTTACTTGATTTCATTCTTTGACTTTCAAAAACTTTTTGACAAAATTATATTACATTACTGACGTATAAATTTTCTAAAATCTCGCCCTTGATATTCGCGTAAATGATTTTACTTCCCTTTTTCAATGAGTTTATATAAACCAATAAAACATTTTCTCTTCCTATGAATATTTGACTCAAACTTATTTTGAACAACCCGCTTTATCGATCTTCAAATATTTTATACAGATGAGGATTCCAACTTTTGAGATACAATAGTTTTCAGATTTCGCGTGTTTTAGCTTGTGCCTTTTACCCTATTTTCTTTTCTCCATCCTTTGTAAGCATCACTACACCCCCCTTTTTCCCCCAACCTAAGCACCACCATCGAGTCAATGTTTCGTCTAACCAAGCTGTCTCCTTGTATTCATCCTATTTGAACTCGTGCTTATCGACCCTTCCCTCGTCACGCTCTCGACCTCCCTTTATTGCTTAGACTTTAGTGCTCGTCGATGTCTGTGTCAACTCTTAGTTGTTAGTAGGCCCTTGGACCCTTGTGATGTTGTCGTGGTGCACGTACCTAAGTTGTGTACGTGGGCTTGAATGAGCGTACCACCCATAGTATATTGCTGCTTGCCTATTGTGTGGTATACATATATATATATACTCGGAGTGATTCGTGATGGTAGGAAGTTGTGTGTGTGTTAGTATCTATAGATTTGGGTGTGGTTAGCTAAACTATACTAGGGATGCTTGTGTATATTTGAATTAGCGTTGGAATATCTAATGGAGTGTATGTAGTTAGAGATACTTGTAATGGTTGAAATAAAATGATTGGTAAAGCTATGTATATGCTAGGTGTGATGATAATGGGTGAACATATAGATAAGTAAGTAGGCTTACTGAGTGACCTATATACTAGTACGAGTGAGTATGTGCTCGTAGGTAGATATATATGGTGCTTATATGTAAGTAGTTATGTTTTGTTGCCTGAGTATATAGGTAATATGCATAGGATATTAGAATTATAATTTTGATTGGTATTGTAACGGCCTGTTTTCTAGTCGCATTTTGATTGTTGTTTGCCTATATTTTACCTTTGTTGATTCTGTTACTTTCGTCCAAGTAGATGTTCGTTCGCACGTCGACGCGAGCGCGTCGTCGTTTTCAGTTTACCGTAGCGTAATTTTCGTCTACGAATCGTAATTATTTTTAAGTTAATTATTAATTACTTTTAATTAAGAATTAATCTCTAATTAATTAATTACTAGTAATCGCTAATTTCAAGTTAATTAATTAACTTATTATTAGTATTTTTTTTACTAAGTCATTTTACTAAATTACTTTTATTAATTACCTTCCCTAAATTACTAGTTACCTTACCCAACTCTCACCTACAATAATCAATCCCCTACCCTATAGCCTTCATAGGCCACCAAATTGCAGGTGAGATCCGACATCACAGTAATTTCTCCTTCCTCACAACCAACTCCCTATTCAATCTGTCTCCTCCCTCCTTTCATTCATAAACCGGCCTACACGAACAATCAGGAAAACAACCCACCAACGGCAACCATCAACGCCATCTCCTCCCCAGCATCCACCTTCTCCAACAACCAACACCAACGACACCATCAGCACCATCTCCCCCCATCAGCCACCACCTCATCCACACAACAACATCAGCATTCCACAACCTCCTTTCAACCCAAAACAAAACAGAAATCAAATCATAAATCATCCCAAATTCAACCCCAAACAAATTGAATCCCAAATCAAACCCCCCGAGCTCGGATCATCGCAGCGCCTCAGCTGCCGCCCTCAAATCCTGCGCCCCGATCCGCCGTGGAGAACCCGCCGCTCCGCCGCCCGTACGCCGCTGCGCCTCCGATCAAACCCGCCCCGCCGCCTGGATCCCTCCCGAAGCCGCCACCCAAATCGCCGCCCCGAGCCCTCAATCCGACCCCCGCCGCCGTCGATCTGCGCTCCCCGCCTCCGATCTCGCCGTAGAAGCCACCGCCGACCCGATTCCGCCGCCCGATCTCCCGAAGCCGCAGCCCCTTCGCCCTGCGTGAGAAGAAACGAAAAAAAAAAAGAAGGAAAAGAAAAAAAACGAAGAAGAGAGAAAGAGGAGAGAACGAGAACAGAGAGGGGGGGGGGGTTTATTTAAGTAAGTTTTTTTTATATAATATTAATTATTATTATTATTAATATTACATCATCCAAGTTTATTAATTGTTATAAGTTTAAGTTTATAAAGTTTCATAAGTTTTTATTAAGATATTTAGTTAGTTAAGTAAGTTAAATTATTATAGGGGTAACTAAGTTAAGTTAATACTAAATTAATATTAGTCCCCCAAGTTAATGAATTATTTTAATTGAATGATGATCTTTAGACTGATACCACAAATCTATTTACGCAGATAAAACGTGTCGTTAGTCACCACCGCCTGGACACCCGCGTCAAGGCAAGTATTTTGAGTAAATGAACTGCAAACATGGCCGTTCAAACTTAGTACTAAATTTGTTGTGTTTATCAAATTCTGGTAGCCAGATATCATATTGCACCTTGCTTATTGCTTTTTATTGGTCTGCTTTTACTATCCGCATGCTAGCAACTAATTTAATTGAGAAAAATGAATATGTTGCAATCGCACGGTGATAACCATCGAATACAGATGGGGGTAAAACCATCGAATACAGATGGGGTGAAACTTGGTCAATGACTAAACAGGACACTTGGGTGGGGTTGGTTCTTGTAGTAGAGTCTGTAATTGTTGCTTGAACACCTTACGGCTACCTCCAAAACTACACTAACGGAGGCAAGCAGCTTGACCATATTCAAGGTTGGAATGGCAAGAAGCGTCACGGTAAGCCCCCGATGATAGGGTGTATCGAGAACATTACTTTCTCAGACATGGACTTATCACGAGCACAAAATACTCAATTTACAACTACTTTACTTTTAAAACTGCAAAACTCATGCATGCTTGTACTTTACTTTCTGCACTTATTATTCATAATTGTGTACTAACGCTTTTTGTCCCTTATAGTTGTTCTTCATTCATTGCTTTAAAATATCTTGCCGAGCTTATCGCTGACATATATTTCAACGTGTTTTGAAATATATGTTAGGTTTAGAGACAGAGTACCCAGAGGACACTATTCTTGAGGATCCCACCTTAGAGGTGGACCCCGCTGACCAGAGTTACGAGGACACTGAGATCATCCCCGCGGAAGACTAGAGCGGGACTTTTATATTTCAGTATTGTTGTATTTTATTTTCAGGTGTGTTTGCTTCAGCAGTTTGTACGGCCATGCTAGGCCTAAATTATCTGTGTGTTTGCTTTGGACGCTGGTATTGTAATGTAATGAATGATTGTGCTGCTTATGAGGATTCGCGTGCAGGGACCTGCCTTCGCTAAAATCACGCTTAGTGTGCTTAAGTCAAGGAAGAATGGAAAGAAAAAAAAAGTACCTCTTCTTTGCTTTAAGCACATGCGGACCCGCTCACGTTCTCGCCCCAAGTATAATGGGAAGCGGGGCGTGACAGGTTTTAGTGGTGGCCCACGCAGGTCCTCTGCTCTCCTTTCTGCGAAATACTTCAGAAGCAGTGTGAACATCATTACTGACCAGATGGTTTGAATAACTTTGTACAAAAATGTTTAACTTGTTTATCTTGCAGCATGGCAGGAAGACCGAACACTCGCAACGGGAATGGGACTAGCGGGAATGATACTCCCGACCTCCTTGGACTCATGAATATCATGAGAGGAATGTTGGAGACTCAACAACAACTGATTCGACAGGGTCAACAGCTTGCACCTCCTGCACCACCTGCACCACCCCCACCTCGAGCTGAGCCCGGAGCGAAGCAATTTCGGGAGCTTTTCCCGAAGAGCTTTTCTGGGAGAGAAGGCCCCTTAGCAGCAGAAGAATGGGCCCGAACTACCGCGGAAGACCTGAGTCTTGCCCGCATTGACCAGGCAGGCTGGGTAGAGATTGCCAAGAAACAGCTGACTGGAAATGCCCGGAACTGGTGGGACAATGAGGAAGCTCGTCTTATCAAGCCCATCAACTGGACCATGTTTCGAGAGCGTTTTGACGCTCAGTATTTTCCTCGATCAGCCAAGAGGGAACTGCAGCAACGTTTCGTCAACCTGGAACAAGGCAACATGACTGTTGACGAATACGAGGCAGAGTTTTCGATGCTTAGTCGATTTGCCCCAAATCTGGTGGAAGATCCCGAAGACTGTGCTTATCAGTTCTTCCAGGGGCTAGACCTGGACATTCAAGGATCAATGTCTTCGGTAAATCTGACTACACATCAGGAAGTGTTGGATGCTGCTAAGAAGCATGAAATTAATGTGAATCGCAAGAAGGCACTTCAGATTGGAGGAAGTAGGCGTCCACCGGAGCCACCCAGGGGAAACCTCCGACCTACTCAAACTGCACAGTTCAAGAGGCCTGCTGCCCCTACCAACAATCGACCCCAGCTGGTGTGCTTCCACTGCAAGCGCATGGGTCATGTCAAGAAAGACTGCAGAGAGCTGCTGAATCTATGCATGATATGTGGAGCATCTGCACATGCTACCAGAGACTGCCCTCGTCGCACCAACAAGCCAACGGCTGCTGGACCTTCAGGGACCGTTCAGCGTGGAGCTCCTGGACCTACTCTGCACGGACCACCTCTGACCCCACAACAGAAGGCTTTTGCACAGGCGAGGCAGAACCAGCCGAGACGTCAGATCTTCACCATGACAGCCGCGGAGGCTGAGACGGATGAGCAAGTGATATCAGGTATTACTTGAACTTTTCTTTTATAATGCTTATATTATATGCATGTGTTGCTTGTTTATCTTTTGCTAAGATATTTCCTATGCACTAGGTGTTATATTAATAGCCTCTCATCCGGCCCTATCCCTTTTTGATTCGGGAGCCACTCACTGCTTCATATCCCGAGGATTTGTAGAGAGACATTCTATTCATGTCGACCCTCTACCGAATCACTTGAGCATCACTACTGCGAGTGGAGTAGTGAGGACTTCTTCTGGCTGTCGATCTTGCTCTATTATGATTTGTGGACACGAGTTGTTCGCAGACTTTATGATAGTCGACATGTCCAACTTTGATGCGATATTCGGCATGGATTGGTTAGGAAATTTCTATGCTACTATCGATTGTCACAACAAGAAAGTAGTGTTTGAAATCCCTGATCATCCTGTGTTTGAATTCATGAGCGGAGACCGTTCACTTGGGCCTATCAAGTTTCGGGCCAAGCCGAACGAACTAATCATTGCATCGATGCAGGTTGAGCCTGAAAGACCTAGAGTGGTTCGAGACTTTGCAGACGTATTTCCTGAAGATATTTCAGGATTACCGCCTGATCGAGCTCTGGAATTTACTATCGACCTTATGCCGAACACACAACCTATTTCGAAGGCTCCTTATCGCAAGGGTCCTGCTGAACTGGAGGAACTTCGGAAACAACTCGACGACCTGTTGCAGAAAGGATTGATTCATCCCAGCGTATCTCCTTGGGGTGCGCCAGTTCTTTTGGTCAAGAAGAAGGATGGTTCGAGAAGGATGTGTGTGGACTACAGAGAACTGAATAAGGTAACCATAAAGAACAAGTACCCACTGCCGCGAATTGACGACATCTTCGATCAACTTGGCGGATCACGAGTATTCTCGAAGCTGGATCTCCGAAGTGGTTATCATCAAGTGAAGGTCAGAAGTGAGGACATCCCGAAGACGGCATTCAGGACTAAGTATGGGCACTATGAATTTGTAGTCATGCCATTCGGTGTGACTAACGCCCCAGCAGTATTCATGAACCTCATGAACCTGATCTTCTATGAGTTCTTGGATAAGTTCGTGGTGATCTTCATCGACGACATCTTGGTCTACTCAAATGATGAAGAAGAGCATGCCGAGCATCTGCGGATTGTACTGGAAACATTGCGACATCATCGGTTGTACGCCAAGTTCAGCAAGTGTGATTTCTGGCTAGACCGAGTCGCCTTTCTTGGACATGTGGTATCAGGAGACGGTATCTCTGTCGATCCGGAGAAGGTCATTTCAGTTAAAAACTGGCCGACTCCCCGATCAGCTACTGACATCAGGAGTTTCTTAGGATTGGCGGGTTATTACCGTCGATTCATCAAGGACTTCTCGAAAATTGCCGAGCCTATGACTCGCTTGACGAGGAAGGATGTCAAGTATGTATGGTCAGACTCTTGTGAGCAGGCATTTGGAATATTGAAGGCCAAACTGACGACTGCACCAGTGTTAGCTATACCAGACAGGACTGGAGGATTTGAGGTCTTTTGTGACGCATCTGGCAAAGGACTTGGATGTGTCCTGCATCAGCATGGTCATGTGGTCGCCTATGCTTCTCGACAATTGAAGATTCATGAGAAGAATTATCCGACTCACGACCTGGAGTTGGCTGCTGTCATCTTTGCTCTGAAGATTTGGAGGCATTTTCTTTTAAGCGAGCAAGTCAAGATCTACACCGACCACAAGAGCCTGAAGTATATTTTCTCTCAGAAGGAGCTAAATATGAGACAACGCAGATGGTTAGAGCTTATGGCTGATTACGACATCGACCTCCAGTATCATCCAGGGAAGGTGAATGTCGTACCTGATGCATTGAGCAGATTACCAGCGATCATGACTCTTTCAGCTCAATGGAGACTTCAACAGGCTATCCGTGAGATGGAGGTTGAAGTTATTTTACCTGGGACTTCTGCATCATTGATGAATATGCAAGTTCAGTCTACTATTGTGGATCGAATCAAAGCTGCTCAGACTGGAGATGTGAAGTTACGAAAGATCCGGGAGCAAGTCATTGCTGGACTACGGACAGATTTTCTGATTCATGAGGATGGTTCCCTGAGATACGGCAGTAGGATCTGCGTACCTTCAGGTGATATCAGAGAGGAGTTGATGAAGGAAGCTCATAGCTCTTCCTACTCTATTCATCCTGGTGGCACCAAAATGTACAAAGATCTTCGTCTGAACTTTTGGTGGCATGGAATGAAGAGAAGCGTGGCTCGAAGTGTCGCAAAGTGCCTTGTGTGTCAGCAAGTGAAGGCTGAACATCATCGCATAGCTGGACTACTTCAACCCCTGCCGATTCCCGAGTGGAAATGGCAGCACATCACTATGGATTTCGTGACTGGACTACCTCGGAGTACTAAGCAGAATGATGCGATTTGGGTGATCGTTGACCGATTAACCAAATCAGCGCATTTCATACCCTTCCGAGTGGGACAATCTACGGAAATACTTGCTAAGAAGTATATGGAGGTAATGATCTATTCTCTACTTTTAACACTCCTTCTAGTATACGTTGTGATGTGATCGATAATCATGCAGGAGATTGTTCGATTGCATGGAGTTCCGGT
This sequence comes from Scilla litardierei, assembly GCA_030789695.1. NCBI lineage: Eukaryota > Viridiplantae > Streptophyta > Magnoliopsida > Asparagales > Asparagaceae > Scilla > Scilla litardierei. The sequence continues at coordinate 16,797 of JAULAV010007596.1, read as the reverse complement.
AAGCATCGTCTCTGACCGGGACACTAGATTCACTTCCCAGTTTTGGAAGAGTCTGCAATCCAATTTGGGTACCAGTCTGAGTTTCAGCACTGCGTATCACCCGCAGACGGATGGCCAATCAGAGCGTACCATACAGATATTAGAGGACATGCTGCGAGCTTGTATGCTGGATTTCAAAGGTTCGTGGGAAGACCATCTACACCTGGTGGAGTTTTCCTACAACAATAGCTACCAAGCCAGCATTGGCATGGCCCCTTTCGCGGCACTCTACGGAAGGAAGTGTCGATCCCCGCTGAGTTGGGATGACATTGGTGATCGAGAATTATTGGGCCCGGAGATGATCGTTGAGACTGTGGGTGTAGTACGTAACATCCGAGATAAGTTACGTGTTGCGCAAGACCGGTACAAGCATTGGGCTGATGCCAAGCGTCGCCACTTGGAGTTTCAACCGGGAGATCATGTTTTCCTGAAGATATCCCCAAACCGAGGAGTTATACGCTTTGGGAGACGAGGCAAGCTTAGTCCAAGGTTCGTTGGACCCTTTGATGTGTTAGAGCGAGTTGGAGAAGTTGCTTATCGTCTAGCTCTACCACCATCATTGGAGGGAGTACATAATGTTTTTCATGTCTCCCAGCTGCGTCGTTATATCAGTGATCCTACTCATGTAGTCGATCATTCCGAGATCACGGTGCGACCAGACCTTACTTATGAGCAGCAGCCTGTTCAGATTCTTGATCGACGTCAGAAGGCGCTCAGGAATAAGGTCGTCGAACTTGTACGAGTGATGTGGCGACATGACTCGCCAGGAGAATCCACCTGGGAGCGAGAGGATGAGATGCGAGGACGTTACCCCTACCTCTTCCCTGCTCTGTAGAGAATTCCGGGGACGGAATTATTCTAAGGAGGGTAGGATGTAACGGCCTGTTTTCTAGTCGCATTTTGATTGTTGTTTGCCTATATTTTACCTTTGTTGATTCTATTACTTTCGTCCAAGTAGATGTTCGTTCGCACGTCGACGCGAGCGCGTCGTCGTTTTCAGTTTACCGTAGCGTAATTTTCGTCTACGAATCGTAATTATTTTTAAGTTAATTATTAATTACTTTTAATTAAGAATTAATCTCTAATTAATTAATTACTAGTAATCGCTAATTTCAAGTTAATTAATTAACTTATTATTAGTATTTTTTTTACTAAGTCATTTTACTAAATTACTTTTATTAATTACCTTCCCTAAATTACTAGTTACCTTACCCAACTCTCACCTACAATAATCAATCCCCTACCCTATAGCCTTCATAGGCCACCAAATTGCAGGTGAGATCCGACATCACAGTAATTTCTCCTTCCTCACAACCAACTCCCTATTCAATCTGTCTCCTCCCTCCTTTCATTCATAAACCGGCCTACACGAACAATCAGGAAAACAACCCACCAACGGCAACCATCAACGCCATCTCCTCCCCAGCATCCACCTTCTCCAACAACCAACACCAACGACACCATCAGCACCATCTCCCCCCATCAGCCACCACCTCATCCACACAACAACATCAGCATTCCACAACCTCCTTTCAACCCAAAACAAAACAGAAATCAAATCATAAATCATCCCAAATTCAACCCCAAACAAATTGAATCCCAAATCAAACCCCCCGAGCTCGGATCATCGCAGCGCCTCAGCTGCCGCCCTCAAATCCTGCGCCCCGATCCGCCGTGGAGAACCCGCCGCTCCGCCGCCCGTACGCCGCTGCGCCTCCGATCAAACCCGCCCCGCCGCCTGGATCCCTCCCGAAGCCGCCACCCAAATCGCCGCCCCGAGCCCTCAATCCGACCCCCGCCGCCGTCGATCTGCGCTCCCCGCCTCCGATCTCGCCGTAGAAGCCACCGCCGACCCGATTCCGCCGCCCGATCTCCCGAAGCCGCAGCCCCTTCGCCCTGCGTGAGAAGAAACGAAAAAAAAAAAGAAGGAAAAGAAAAAAAACGAAGAAGAGAGAAAGAGGAGAGAACGAGAACAGAGAGGGGGGGGGGTTTATTTAAGTAAGTTTTTTTTATATAATATTAATTATTATTATTATTAATATTACATCATCCAAGTTTATTAATTGTTATAAGTTTAAGTTTATAAAGTTTCATAAGTTTTTATTAAGATATTTAGTTAGTTAAGTAAGTTAAATTATTATAGGGGTAACTAAGTTAAGTTAATACTAAATTAATATTAGTCCCCCAAGTTAATGAATTATTTTAATTGAATGATGATCTTTAGACTGATACCACAAATCTATTTACGCAGATAAAACGTGTCGTTAGTCACCACCGCCTGGACACCCGCGTCAAGGCAAGTATTTTGAGTAAATGAACTGCAAACATGGCCGTTCAAACTTAGTACTAAATTTGTTGTGTTTATCAAATTCTGGTAGCCAGATATCATATTGCACCTTGCTTATTGCTTTTTATTGGTCTGCTTTTACTATCCGCATGCTAGCAACTAATTTAATTGAGAAAAATGAATATGTTGCAATCGCACGGTGATAACCATCGAATACAGATGGGGGTAAAACCATCGAATACAGATGGGGTGAAACTTGGTCAATGACTAAACAGGACACTTGGGTGGGGTTGGTTCTTGTAGTAAAGTCTGTAATTGTTGCTTGAACACCTTACGGCTACCTCCAAAACTACACTAACGGAGGCAAGCAGCTTGACCATATTCAAGGTTGGAATGGCAAGAAGCGTCACGGTAAGCCCCCGATGATAGGGTGTATCGAGAACATTACTTTCTCAGACATGGACTTATCACGAGCACAAAATACTCAATTTACAACTACTTTACTTTTAAAACTGCAAAACTCATGCATGCTTGTACTTTACTTTCTGCACTTATTATTCATAATTGTGTACTAACGCTTTTTGTCCCTTATAGTTGTTCTTCATTCATTGCTTTAAAATATCTTGCCGAGCTTATCGCTGACATATATTTCAACGTGTTTTGAAATATATGTTAGGTTTAGAGACAGAGTACCCAGAGGACACTATTCTTGAGGATCCCACCTTAGAGGTGGACCCCGCTGACCAGAGTTACGAGGACACTGAGATCATCCCCGCGGAAGACTAGAGCGGGACTTTTATATTTCAGTATTGTTGTATTTTATTTTCAGGTGTGTTTGCTTCAGCAGTTTGTACGGCCATGCTAGGCCTAAATTATCTGTGTGTTTGCTTTGGACGCTGGTATTGTAATGTAATGAATGATTGTGCTGCTTATGAGGATTCGCGTGCAGGGACCTGCCTTCGCTAAAATCACGCTTAGTGTGCTTAAGTCAAGGAAGAATGGAAAGAAAAAAAAAGTACCTCTTCTTTGCTTTAAGCACATGCGGACCCGCTCACGTTCTCGCCCCAAGTATAATGGGAAGCGGGGCGTGACAGGTATTGCTTGCTTTGCGGGATGTTGCATGCGTGCATACCGTGAGGTATACACGACTATTGCACATCTTAATTACGTATGTGTGGATGTGTTAGTATACTAATTATAAGTAGTAGGCTATGGTGTGAATATATATATATATATAAGTTACATGTGGGTGTGACTATACGATGAATACGTATGCATGTATTAGGGAGTGTATTATAAATATACGTGTGCTGATGTCTGTGGTATTATTATTATGGTATATAGAGTGATTGAACTATGTAAGTATTACCTGACTAGATATTAAGTGTGATTGACCTATGGTATGCATATGGTTGTATTGGTAGGTATATATATATATATATATATATATATATATATATATATATACACACATATATATAATGGAGTGGTATTGGTATATGTATGGATGTCGTGTTACGTATATAGAATATTCTAATATATGTATTGAGTCTCACTCAAGCTTGAGTGGGTATACTCTAAGTATATCGAATGTATGTTTGTAGTTTGAATATAGCAATGCTTGATGTATGTATAGTGATAGAAGTGTTTGTGCCTGGTTGAGTTACGCACATGATTGTGGGTCGCTACGCCAGTATATAGTTATAGGTGCTGGTCTTGTGGTATAGTTACTTACTAAGGGCTTGTTGTGTGAACATATGTGTACTAGCTAAACTAGGTGTGTTGGTGTGATAGTTATATATAATGGTATGAATGGTATGCGTAAATGAAATGTTAGCGTGTATGGGTGTGCACCATGCACGGGTAAGTATGTGCTTAGTTATAGGTATTGATGACTACGATATATGTGGTGTGTCGTAAATACAGTTATAGGACCGTATGTGATAAGAATATATGGTGAATTATTTGCATGCACTGTATGTCTATATATCGTGAAATTATAGTAGTGGTGAATGTATATTAGATATAGTGAATTTGATTTAATAATGGTATGGTGTGACTATATGTGTTGAGATGTTTGGTATTGGATGAATATTAGAGGGTAGTATACCCTTGATGTTTGTGCATAGGTAGCTATCTATACGTAGAGCAATGATTGTATTTGCTAGTATGAGATCATGCCTATATAAGTATCCGAACTATTGTTTTGTGAGTAGCAGTTATATAAGGGATGTATGTTTATATACCTGATTGAAATACATGTATGAATTTGACTGACTATAATAGGTATAAGTGTATACGTATGTGAATGTAAATGTATACGTGGTGGTAGTGCAAATGTTTGACTACCTAGTGCGTATATAAGCACTTGTAATGACTATACCTGGTTGAATTATTATATGACCTGATTGGGGTAGTTATTAGAGCGACTAGATATATTAGAAAGTCCGAGGACGGACTTTATTCTAAGGTGGGGAGGATGTAACGACCACTTTTCGTGGTACGTTGTTCGTGCACGTGCTTTTGTCCGTGCACGTGTTTGTTTTAGACCTTGTTTGTTTGTGAACACTTTCGTGTGATATGCCGTTGTGAACGTCTCTGAGAGTATTAAATAGTGGCACTATCTTGGAACGACACTTCTCGAGTCGTTTTTCCACAATTTAAACTTACTCGATGAGACGTGACGATTCTCACTCTTGACGGGAGACGTTTCTATTTTTAGTCTCATCGTCCGACGTCGAAACTGAGATCCGTCTTCTTAGTTGGCTCACATTCGTCGCCACGATCACCACGATATTTATTTTATAATTTTTGGAGTTTATTTGACCACTTTTATAATTTTTACAAGTTTTATATTATTTTTAATAATTAATTTATAAATTATTTTCGGCCAAATAAAATTTATTTAAGTTTTAAACGTTTTAAAGAATTTTTGAGCCAATTTCCAGCTCATTTGGACCAGGTCAAACCCTTGGATGAGTTGGAGTAATTGAATTTCAAATTTTAAATTATTTTAAACTTCTAATCCTATTAGATTTAGCCCTAGACCAAGTCAACCCATCTATACTATATAAGCAACCCCTAGGAAGACCTATTTTCGCAAGAAATTAGCCCTAGCCTCTTCCAAACTTGAAATTGGACGTTGCGACGATTCGTCGCAACGTTGCGACGTTTAGCAGCCGCACGACCGAGAGAACGGGCTCCGTTCCCCCGCTCCGACCGCTGGCCGCCCTCGCACCAAGCTTGGCCCGCATCGCTGCACAGCCGCTCCGCTCAATTCTTCCGCACCGACCGAAGGGAGCTCTCGGTCAGACCGAGAGCTCAAGCGCCCGCTCCGCACCCAGTCGCCCGCCGCTCCTTTGCAATGCTCGCACCCCGCTCCGACCGAGAGGACCAATCGATCTGACCGGCCCGCTCCACCGCTCCGCATCGCAACCCCCGCTCCGCTGCAGCCCAAGCGTCTGACCGAGGCGCCCGACCGGTCTGACCGATAGGAACCCTCGCACCAAGCCTCGCCCCGCAGCCGCTGCACACCAAATCGTCGCAGCCCCGCATTCTCAGCGCACGACCGAGGGATTCTCCCGCATTGGAGGGGTACGACCGAGAGTCACTTGTCGCAACCCAGCATCCGTCGCATCGCTTGCCACCGTGGGCCCCCCAAGTTCTCCAGAGTTATTGTGGGTCCCCCAAAGGCCCCTAGGACTGTTGTGGGCCCCACCTAGGTGCTTGCTCTTTGAGGATTCGTCGCGTACGACGTCGTCGCACGTCGTAGCCCGTCGTCGCACGTGCGAGCTTTGGAATCTGGAATCGTCGCCCGGGTTGATGCTCTGAACTTTCCAACGAGGAAACTATATTGGAATCAGGACTTGGAGCGCGTTCTATTATTCCAACCCCCGGTGTCGCTACCCGACGCCGGTGTAGCTTTCGCGTCGTGTTGAGGTAACGTTTTGCACCCCTAGGACCCCCAACCCAATTGCATGCTAATCAAGACTAAAAATCAGTATTTTAAAGTATTTTAAATGTTTTAGAATTCACTAATCAAGATTAATAAAACAGATGTAGGCCGGTGGACTTGTGCACGTAGGAATCGTGACTTTGGACTCGTTGGACGGTGTTTTCTTGACGTGATAGTTTCAGGCAAGTGAAACTTGCCAAATCTTGTTTAGGGCCATGTTTTTAGGCCACTTCCTTACTTTTAGCGTAAAAGAGACTAGTCAGTGAAATGATAGCTGGCTAGACGCCTACTTGATCTAGTTTGACAACGAAACTAGATCCGTCACCTAAATGATCTAGCTTGACAACGAAGCTAGATCCAACCCTTAAACTTGTCATTCATGCATGCTAAACTGTCACGTTTACTTTTCTTACCTGTACGCTCTACTACTTGCCATGCCATGCCATCCATGCATTGAATGTTGCATTCGTAGCACACGCTACAATACTTGTCCTTGTACTACTTGTCCGGCTAGGTGCACCCCTACGCCATACTTGTTTACACACTTCCTGGCTCGTGGTCCAGAAGCGAGCATTCCGTGTTCGGGGGTAAGGCCCTGGCTCGACACACGTGGAGGGGTAGGGATAAACGTTCGCTTGAGCTTAGGAGTGGCCTGATCAGCCCTCTAGCCAAAAGACGGAATCTCTGTGCACGAGGTGCTTACTTTTCTTGTCTTGTACTTGTCTTGTGAATGTCATGCCATGCTCGTACTTTACTTCGCTTTACTTTACCTGTTGCACTCATTACTTTAACTGCCATGTCATTGCATCATGCTAGAACTTTTAGGTTGCTCTTACTTGTACTTTCAGTTTCACTTGCACAAGTCTTCCAGACTTGCTGACATGTGCCCCTTTCTCTTTGGGTGTCACATGTTAGACCCTGAGCCAGAGATAGTTGTAGCGGACGAGGTAGTTGCTGACACTGAGCCTACGTTCTTCGAGGAGTTCGTGGACATCGGAGACCAGTTTTAGAGACTGTTGGCGTTGCTTTTGCTTTAGGTTGTTGTTAGATGTCGGTGCTTGCACCATTACTTTGTTGTTGTACTTTGTACTTTTGTTGGCCATGCTCGGCCTCTTTTAGACTCTTTTTCTTTTAGCCTGGTGGCTTTTCTGTGATGTTGAGATTTATTGCTATGGATATTCTGAGATGTTTCTTTTGTCTCTTCTCGTTTTTATTATCTTTGTTTCGTTTCGCGTTGCAAGGACCTGCAGTTTAAATTGATTGACGCTTATCGGACTTGCAGCTTTGTAGCTTCAAGTCTGAGCGGACCTTCTCACGCTTCGCCTCCACGTTCTTGGGAAGCGGGGCGTGACAGACCGGTATCATGGTCCATTGAAGGAAGATTATCATTCATATGAGTGCCACCGACACAGAAAGATTTTCTTTTTTATACAACTAATTAATCCTATCAAAATTTTGTTAATGACTTTTTATTAAGGTGAGATAGGTCAACTCCATTGGGGCTCTCCGAGATGTTCCCGTCCGTCTTTCGAGTGTCAAACCTGCATCCATAGAAATGTCAGCTTAGTTGAGTATCGTATACGATACACCCTGGTTTTGCTACACTGTTCACGAGGTATTTTGCACGGACCTGCGTGGGCCGCCAAAACTTGTAACGACCCGCTCTCGGGGGCCCGTTACTTATTTGATTTACTCGCAGGTTCCGTAGTTTACCAGTGAAATCAGCATAGCCACAACGCAGAGATGTACCAACAACACTCAAACCAGCGTACAGATAATATTACAGTCCGAACCAGATTACAAACCAGCAGCTGCACTCACACACACAAAATACATGAAAGGAAAAGTACAGAAAGGAAATACAGAATAGAAATACATCTCACAACACACACACCAGCACAGATAACTAAAACTCTGTAGCTTCTGGGTCGTATACATGCTCCTCGTACTCTGGAGCAATTTCCTCGATCAGGTCGTCGTCTGCCGGTGCCATAAATGGAACCGAAGGTAAGTCACAACAATTCTAAATAAAGAAGAGAAGCAGTGTACAAGTATGACAAAGTGAAAGTAAAGTAAGGTACGGTGCAGTGTCTGTACTAGTGTGAAAGTAAAGTGACTGAGCAACTGAGTGGTAAAAGTAAACAACACTGAAAAGAGAGAACATCTGTACATGGGAGTGCAAGTGTAACAGACTGCTACTGTAGCTCATAGCGTGACAAGTAAAGTACGGTGACCGTGCAAAAGTAACTACGTGACTCATGTAGGAAAGTATGATATGCAACCATAGGTCATCTCCATTGCCACGGGGAGCAAATCCTGGGCATCAACCACAACATACTTTGGAAACGAGACGAGGCGAGACGAGAGAGAGTGACTCCGGTCATAGCTCCCACACTTTCTCTACAATGAGTTACCCCAACCCCAGTGTCATGTGTATCGATTTCATGCTTTCTTACGAGATATTCCTCATTACATTCCACAAGATGTGCCACATGATGTCATTAGTTCCCTGGTTACGATGATAGTTAAGCTAGGTTCACTGGTTGACTTTCTTAAAGTAAAGTAAGGCAGATGCTAGCAAGTTAGAGGATAAAGACCAGTCCAACAAACATAGCACACAAAAGTTGTTGTTTTTAAGAGGTTCGTACGAGGACACTATCTGCTTTTCTAAATCTAGAATCCATTATGACTTACACTATTGGGATCGTCGCAGCAAGACGAGGATGGAGTTAGAGCACAAGGATTGGCACCTGCAAACACAAGCAGATATCAGTTAACGGCCACACTAAATATTATCTAATTAATTGGTCGTTTTGATTTTTAAAACTCATTTAGACGGTGTCGGAATTTATTCAAAATTTTTATATAAGCCTAAAATAATTATTTTGATTTTTCTGCAAGAGGGGAGAATTTTCAGAAGCTTCTGAATTTTTTTATAATTTTTAGAAACTTAAAAATAGCTTAAAACCCCTAAAATACTTAAGTGACGCGTATCTTCCGTAATTTCATACGGAAGCAATACAAGTCGGAATTACATGAATGAGTAGTCAAAATGACCGTCTCGAAGTCTATTATCACCGATAATTTTATCACATATTTTTGTAAGTGAAAACAACGAGTTATGATTTTTAGAACGAATTATACGTATTTATCTTTTAGGTTTAAAAATTTATTCTGGAAAAAGTAGGCGGCTGGTCGCAGTGAGACTAGCGCCATTGGGTCCGAAATAATGTTTCTGATTTTCTGGGGCTATCTCCACATTTTTCTGGGCCATATATATCAAGTTATGGATTTTATACTGTAAAACCCTATTTATAATTAATTAAAAATGAAAATACGAATTATTTCCGTATTTACGGAAATGCCATCGCGGGAGCTTTACGCACCCACTGTCTCACGTCGACGGAGGAACGACCGGGGGGGGCTGCTCGGTGTTCGAAGCGGCGGGGGGGGGGGGGGGGGGGGGGGGGGGACAGGCGACGGCGGCGGAGGGGCATGCGACGGTGGCGGAGGGGGGAGATGGCGCTGGCGGAGCTCGGGGGAGGCGGGGAGATCGGATCTGCTCATGGGCGTGGCGGCGGCCTCGGGCGGAGCTCGTGGGGCTTCGCCGGCGTGCTGTCGGGGCGGTGGAGCTCCTCGGAGGCAGATGGTGGCAGGTGGCGGAGGAGACGACGGCAGCGAGGCTTCGGGGTGCTGTGGGCGTCGTCAGGCGGTCGAGGGTGAGGAGGCAGGGGCGAGCGGAGCGGGGGCTCACCGGCAGAAGGCGGGGCGGCGTGGGTTGGCTGAGCTTCGAGGAGGCGGCGGCTTCGTGCGGAGGCTTCGTGCGGCGGCACGCTCGGCGGAGCGGCGGTCGAGGCTCCGGAGGCGGAAGTGAGAGAGAGGGAGAAGAGAGAAAGACGCGGGAGAGAGGAGGGCACGAAAAAGAAGGGGCCTGGGCTTTGAACGTGAAAATGAGAGTGGGGAGAGTTACTGTGGGTTTATTATTTGAAGGGGGGTTTTATAGTGATTAGAATGGCAAACTTGTAATTAAGGGTGAGGGGACAATGGATTAAAGAGGGGAGGGAGGGGGAGATGTCGGATCTGAAGTGATTTCAGATCCAACCAACATTTCGGTGGGTTGATTAGGGGTAGAAGTAATTAGATAATAGTAGTTAGTAAAGGTAAAAAGATCATTAGTGAATGTAATTAGCAGGGCAGTGAAATACAGACACGTTTTCATAAACGACTCCGAAAAATTACAAAAACATATCCATGGGATCGTATCGTCGCAAGGATCGCAAATACAAGATCCGTTTTTGGATTTGAGCTACAGAAGTACAGGTTTTAGGCCAAAACGTTTAGGACATGGGTTTGCGGGTTCTCGGCTGAAACGATATCCGAAAATTCTGAAATTAATGTGGGGAGCCCTAAATGATAATAGGATGCTACTGTAGAAGTTTGAAAACGTTTTGAAGATGTTTGAATAGAAAATAAATTCGTCGAATCAAAACGGTAATTTTGGGAGATGAATTTTAACGGGAATGTTTTGGGCATTTGCGGAAATCTGAAATTGCTGAAATACAATATAATAAGTCTAGTGCTCTAAAATATTTTTATGAGAATTTTTGAAATCAGTTTTGTTATAAAACTCTTTACGAACATTTATAAAGTAAATTTTTTTTAAAATACGTAAAAATCTGTAAAGTGAAGTGAAAAATACGGGTCGTTACAGATTCCACCGACCGTGGGCACGATCTCAGTACGAGTTCTACTAGGGATTTGGCTGGATCGACCAAAATACAACTCCTTTTATATCCAACGCATCATAAAAATCCTATCCTTGCATTTAAATCCTAATATCCATGGGCTAATCCCTTAGCCCAAGATGGAATTACTCATGTATCGTAGGAAAAGCAATAGAAGATTCAATAATAGCAAGAGAATTCATCATAGCATGCATCAAAAAGATATTCAATAAGAAATCACAAAGAAGGACTCAAATAGAATTAAAGAAACCAAAAATACTTATCTTGATACAAAAGAGGGGCCTAGGGCATAGCCTAACTCCAAAAGATCGTCTCCACAACTCTCTAAAAAACTCCCCAAAAAGTATACCAAACGTCTCCCCTTTGACGGCTGCTTCAATCCCCTCTAAAAACCCTCGCGAAACAACCCCGAAAATACCCCGTCAAATCGTCCCTAAAATCCGGACGCAGCTTAAAGTTTGGGCCCACGGCGACTCGGTCCGAGCAGGAAGCTGCTCGGTCGAGTCGTCAAAAAATATAGATCAGTCGTCCAAAACCGCGCTCTGCTTGCTCGGGCCGAGTAAAGCCTGCTCGGTTGAGTTGTCACTCTGCTCGGTCGAGTATGTAGCTGCTCGGTCGAGTCCGTCAGTGGATCAACCTTCTTCAAAAAATGTCGTTCTGTCTACTCGGCCCAAGTAGGCTTTGCTCGGTCGAGTCGCCATCTGACTCGGTCGAGCAAGTCCTGCTCGGTCGAGTAGTGGTCGAAAATTGATTTCAGCAGCGTTTAAACAACATTTGACACTCTGCTCGGTCGAGTAGGAGGCCAAAAACAGATTTTTGCATCATGTGTCACTCTGCTCGGTCGAGTAGGTGGTTGCTCGGTCGAGTAGGAGGCCAAAAATAGATTTCAGTGCAGAAATTCCCTAGAGCTCATCCGACCTCCGATTGGCACATTCTTGGTAGCGTTGGAACCATATTGAAGTTTACTATCTGGGAAAAATATCAGAAAAATACTGAAAAATCTCAGGTGATAGAAGATATTAAAAGAGTGCACGACTGTCCTGTTTCCAGCACTTTGGGTCGCTCGATTCCTTCGCCGCATCATAGCACGATCGAGCGACCTTCTCTCTTGCCCATTCCTTGCTCCAGTATTCTTCTTTGGCACCTCGAGCATGTCATCATGATTCTCATTGGTGCTCTTACGTCGTCGATCATCTTATTGACTCCAAGTTGCTCCAATATCGTCCCAAATCCCTGAAATGGACATAAACGCTCCGAAAGTCATATTATTCCAAATAATAGCGTAAAAATGTATGAAATATGTAAATGAGCAATTATTTTGACGTGTAATCATTTAGATAAAATGTGGAATATAATGACACATCAAAGAGCAAGTCTCTCGACCACGGTTTATAGAGGCAACAGTTCTCGAGCAATATTCGAGCTTGACATAAGGCTTGTGTCACCAACGCAGTGGGAGATGAATGATTGGCTTGATTGAGCAGGGGCAGATGGATGATCGTTTAAGGGGAGGCGTGTGGTCCAATGTGTTCGAGTGGAGGCTTGTTGAGTTGCGAACAACATAATCCCCCATCGGCAAGCATATGTGGGGTCTTGGTGACTTAAATATGGAATAATATCTCCATTGGTATGAGGTCTTTTGAGAAGACCCAAGAGCAAAACCAGTTGGGCCAGTGGGCCCAAGTGGACAATATCATACCAATGTGGAGATCTGGTGGGCCATATTTAAGAAAAACATCATACACAAATATGATGTGAATGTTAGAGATGAAATTCGAAGAGCATATTTACAAAAGGGCCCATGTCAACCTTTACAACATAACTTTCCTCAAAAGCAATTTGGAAATATATCAGTTCGACACTTCAATCCGGCTTGGTTTGGTGCATACCAATTGGTTAGAGTACATCATAGCTAAAGATGCCTTTTTAGCATTTATTGTGATCTTTTCAAGTTCCCAGTGGGTAAGGATTCGTTTGTGTGTGATGGATTTTCAAATTGGAAGGAGGATGATATATTTGATCTTCACATTGGAAAGTCCAATAGTGCAATGCTCGGAAAAAATGTGAATGTGCTTTTGTAGGCCCATGTGAAGCCTATGTAGAGCTAGGGTATACACCATTATGTAAACTATTCCTATAAATATAGGGCTACTAGTTCAGTAGCTAGCAACTTTTTTCTTTAATTCTTGTGACGGATTATCCATGACGGCAATAACCGAAAATATAGTTACATAATTGAGAATAATTGAGGTACATGAGAACTCTTAATTATAAACAATCAAGAAATGCTAAATAATAGAAACGCATATAATTAAAAAAGCTTCCCATCTATTACTCTCACAATTATGAAAACAGAGAACAATATACGATTCACTGCGACGAAAGTACAAGAATTATTTCAAACCAAGGGCAAAGGGGAACCCGGTGGACCCCAGCCAATCAGATCCACTAATGACAACCTCGGGGGTGAACTGTTGGGCCTCGCTCGAACTATTGATCACCTTGTACCCCTTCCAGTTCACTCGTTGGGCCGTCTCGGCACCAGGCCCAGTGTTCCGGTACTCGCCGTAGTACAGTGTGTCCAGCCCAAATTCCCCATTCCACTCGTGCCACCCCGCCGGGTGGATCGCCTCGCCGATCTCCGACTCCAGTATCACCGTCCTCGAGTAGGCCTTCCACGGCCTGCCCAAGTACGTCGGGTTCGACGTCCAGTTGAGGTCGGGCGCGGCCCCGATCGTACACCGTTGGATCGTTATCACGGTGGGCTCGTCGGGGTCTTTACGTCCATGGGCCGTGACCATATTTTTCTGACCTGGGTTGGGCTGACGGGCCTGGATGTCGCAGTCCTGGAAGACAGCGGCCGCGTTGCCGAAGATGAAGTCGACGGTGCCTCGGATCAGGCAATTGCGGTAGAACTGACGGAAAGAGTGGACGTAGAGCGTGTCCTGATAGCCTAGAATGTCGCAGTTGTAGAAGGCCGTGAGGTCGGCGCTGACGCGGAGGGCGACGGCCTGGTGCTTCGACGGGCCGGCCGTGTTTTCGATTGTGAGGTCGCGGGCCAAGAACCCCTCTCCGGCGACAGCTGCGTCAGTTGACACAAGCTGTTACGTGTCGTGTCTGCCAGCGAACAAAATTCAAAAGACTGTAATTATATAGTTACCTAAAGTTGCAGATCTGAAGGTGGTGAAACCATCGACGACATTTCTGCTGCCGGTAATTACGGTTTTGCCTCTGCCAGCCCCGACGAGCATCAAGTTGGTCTTTTTCTTCTTGACCTCCACGTTCTCCTCGTAGCGCCCTTCCTTTATCCTAATCACATGCCTCATCTGGCTCTTCGCCGGCGCCGCCTCCACCGCCTCCGTCACCGTCCTAAAGTCACCGCTCCCGTCAGCAGCCACCACCGCGTCCACCTCCCCCACCTTCCCTGCCTCCTCCTCCACCTCCATCACCCAGCCAGAAGAAACACCGGGCGAGGCCGACGCGACGCCGGCGCCATCCGTCAGGTTCGTGATCATGGCCAGCGAGTTGGCGCACATGCGAGTCACGTGATCGATCCCTACCACCACCATGCCACGCAGCCTCCTGTCGACGGCTTCGTGCGAGAAGCCGTCGACGCAGGACTGCTGGTTGGTCATCGCCGCGCTGAGAAGGATCTTTAAATCCTCGGCGAGGCGGGGGAGGGACTTGGGCTGGGTTATGTCTGATTTGGACGCAGACGTGGCAGGGTAGGAGGAGAGGTCGTGGTCGGCGAGACGGAGCTCGTCCAGGGACTCGCTGAACATGTCGAGGCAGTCGCAGAGGGCGGTGCGCTCGCGGTGGGTGAGGGTGGGAGAGAGGCGGGATACGAGGCTGCTGACTTGGAGCGAGGAGGCGGCAATGGCGGTCCGGGTGAGGTTGAGGGAGGCGTGGATGACGTCTTTGGGGGTGGAGATGGCGGAGGCGAGGGAGGGGGAGGAGGCGATGGAGGAGAGGCAGAGGTCGGGGTGACGAGCGGAGGAGCATGAAGAGAAGAGGATGGCGCGGGCGGCCGCTGGGGCTGAGGACGAAGATGCAGAGGTTTTGTGGAGGAGAAAGAAGACGAAGAAGGGGATGAGGAGCTTCATGGTTAATTTTCTTTAGCTTGGTTTTGGTTTGCGAGTGTGTGGGGGGTTTTTGTAAGGGGTTTTGTCTTTCCGATCTCTGTTTTTTGTGCAGCTTGCGGATTTTGCGTTGGTGCCAACTTTTGATTTGTTTGGTTGTGTAATTAAATTTGAAATGGATGCATCATTGATTTCGGCCCTTTTGGTCTTTTCTCTGGGGGTTGAGTGGGCATCACATGGCATCGCTGAACAGAGGAAAGCAACGTTCAAAACTGGACACAGTAGAAACCGCGTCAGTGGGGGGATTAGCTGTGCGTTTATAGCCAGCTACATGTGTGTAGCGTCATGTCTAGTCTTATCCTGTTTAGGGTCCTACGTGCTGATGAACTGTCGGCGGATGTTTCCTCAAATGTTTTTATTGGGATTGGTTGGTTGAGAAGGTATGTAATCTGATTGTCTTAATATTTCAATTTTTTGTTTGTTTTGAATTAAAGTGATTTGGAATTATGGGTTGCAGCAGTTGTAGGGTCCATGGAACTTTTATGTTTGGATGGTGTTAAAAAGTTGGATGTGGAAAGTAAGGATGTGGTTCATTTACTAAAAATAAATTTCATATGAAAAATTAATTTTTAATTTAATTGTTGCTATTAAACCAAAAGTAAAAACTAATTATTGATTTAAATGTTAATTAAAAGCTAAGTAATAATATATTATTATTTTAATTACTTTTATCTACATTTGAACAGTAAATAGCCGATAGCAGCTAGCTGTAGCGGCTATTGAGCGGAGGTGGGTGTGGATTGAGCGGTGCGAGCACAGATCGAGAGCCGATTGGGAAGCAAACGCGACAGCGAGCAGTGGCGATTGATCTACTGCGGTCAATCGAGCAGCGAGCGCGACTGCAAGAGACGGAGATCGAGCAACAAACGGTCTAACGAGCAACGAGCATGGCTACGAGAAGCTGTGATCGAGCAGCGACAACCGATTAAGCAGCAAGTGTGATTGTGAGCGACATCGATTAAGTGGAGGCAAAGTGATAGAGTGGCAAGTGCCACTGCGAGAGGCAATCAACTACAATGGAAGACGAGTGGCGTGATTACGATTGAGAGGCGAGCCTAGCGATGGGTTTTGATGATTACGTTACCCTTTAACGTCACTCAAAAGCAATTGCCTATAAATAGTCTCTCGGGCAATGGGAGATGAGACAATCTTTTTAGAACCAAAAAAGTCAGGTTCTCATATACTAGTATATGCTCCACGTAAACTTCTACATTTCCTCCATAGCTCGGCGCGATAACTATCGGTTGATCTCCCAACATATCGGACATAGTTACAACGAGCATACTTTGAGTCACTATCTAACGTAAGTATCGGAGGGGATTATGTCGAACCCCATATCCGACCATCCCTAATGAGCTCTTCGTGTTGCATGGAGCGTGCAAAAGTGGCATGCTTTGTCAAACACGGTATCCACAAATAGAGGAGCTCCAATTTACAATGAAGGCAACCTGTAACAAGGTGGATCATGGTGCATTATCGATTGTTTGATTGTACTTGGAAATTTTCATTATTGGAGCTTTTGTCTACCCTTTTCTTTTGTCAATTATTTTCTTGGTATGGTAGCTTGATGTGTATCAAATGGCATCGATTGAACCGAAGAAAGCAACGTTACAAAATTGGGCCGGTAACTTC
>JAULAV010007595.1:0-30396 GCA_030789695.1 Scilla litardierei | reverse complement strand
TGTATCGGTTAATTTTGGCCTTAGCAAAAGGATATTGAATTTTACATTGGGAGAAATTTTACAAGAGGAATTTTGCATTGAGAAATTTTGCTTTGGCATGAGAAATTTTGCATTGACAGGAGGAGATTTGCATTGGAAAGAATTTTGCATCGGGATGTGTTGAATCATTGGCCGGCACTTAAGACGACTCAACCGGAGAGTGGTTAAGGCCCATGAATCCCACAAAAGAAGCCTGATGTCGACTCAGTCGAAGCACACCAGGCAGTCGCCCGTTGCACTCCCATTACGCGAACGTGTGGTTGAAGGCGACCTCATAAATAGCGGGAACATAAGCAACATTCGCTCCTATTAAAGAGCATCGCAAGTCAACTACCATCCACCAATGACCCTGGTTCTTCCAATCTTAGGTCCCATTCATCCGGCTGACGAGACTCCGACTCAGTAGGAAAGGATCCACGTCAGTATCTCAATTGTTTCAGTCATTTTTGGCCTTAACAAAATTCAAATTCAGATCGGATTATTTGTATTTGCTTAAATCCTCCCGAATATATTTACAAAATATAATGTACTTTTGTTCATTTATGAACATATTTATGCTTACAAATTATTCAATTTTATGACAATTCTTAATCTTTGATTTTTTCTGTCACTTTTATTTGTCTAAAACATATCAAAATCATTTGAATATTTATTTATAAACTATTTAAATGTTCTAATTCATATAATCATTTGAATCTTTATTTATAAGCAATTAACGTTCTAAGATTTTGGTTTACAACTTAATGTGGGAGGACATGATCCTAATTGTTTCAGAGTGTTTTCTCACTACAGAATCGTTGACCGCGGACTGCCCGGTCAACGTGGTCAAGGGGCCTATTAGGGTCCCTTGCGTGCGTCGAGCGTGTGTTGACGCGACACGAATCAGAGACGTAGTCGACGCAGAGCACGTCAGCGGGGTCGGATCTGGATCCTCGGCCTCTGGGGGGCTGAGGGGAAGCCTCTGCCCGGTGTGAGGTGCTCGGCCTCGGACGGTCGGGCGACGAGGGGAAGCCTCGGCGCCTCGGTTTGACGCGTGACCGACGCGGGGCTGAGGGGAAGCCTCGGCTCGGATTGAAGCGCTCGGCCTCGGTCTCTCCTGGCGTCGAGGGGTGGCCTCGATGCCTTGGCTGATGCTTGATGGCGACGGCCTGGTGCCGAAGGGAAGCTTCGGCACTTGGATCTAGCGTCTTCCTGAACAGACGAGAACACTCGTCAGGGAGGCCGGACCTTGGTTCCGGCCAAATCCCCTCCAATGCCTAAGTCAGATAACCGTCTGAA
The DNA here is from genome assembly GCA_030789695.1 of Scilla litardierei. NCBI lineage: Eukaryota > Viridiplantae > Streptophyta > Magnoliopsida > Asparagales > Asparagaceae > Scilla > Scilla litardierei. The sequence continues at coordinate 29,079 of JAULAV010007595.1, read as the reverse complement.
AGAGGAGGCTCGGCGGGGACGGTTCGACTCGAGAAGAGATCGGAACGACGTCCTCTGGCGCGAGCGAGGGGAAGGAGATGAATTGGGGGAACTAGGTCGTTGATGGAGTACCTTAGGTTTTGTTACCTGAGATGCGGTCCGGTGTTCAGTCGTCCTCCTAGTCCTTTTATAGGCCTCCTGCCATGACTGCCCGTCATCCACGTCCTTCGCCCGCCCCCAATCGCGCCCCCTCGATCCGCCCCCACACGCCACTCGCCCGCGCCGTGCCAGCACCTCCCCTTAATGGTCATAAAAGGGGCGGTGGATTTCGCGGGGGCGGTTATCTGTGGGTGAGTGGCACGCTTCCCGAGTCGGGCCGATTTGACGTTCAGGGGCCCTCTAGGGGGCCCTGTCGGGCAGGCCCGATCTCGCAGATGGGCTTCTGATCGGTTGTCGGGTTTCTGGGCTCGTGTCTTTCGGGCTTCGGCCAAATAGGCGTAACAATTGCCCCCATCGGTCGGGTCGATCGGCCTCGGCTGGTTTGGCTCGGCCGATGTGACTTCCGCCGATTTCGACAGGCTCGTCAGTCGAAGCTGATTCATTAATTGGGCGTCATCATGAGTCGGTCCGTTCGATACCTTCAAGACGTGGGTTCCGAAGCGCCGTCGGTCCCCTGATGCTGCCACGTGTACTGCGGGTTTATCCCCACCGTTCGCGGGGTCGTCTTAGGTAGAGAAGCTGCGCGGGTTGTGAGCCGCCATCCCGTCATCTTCTTCTTCGTGTTGAGCTTGATCCTGCCCGAGCTCTGCTCCATGTCGTCTTCCTCTGCCACTGGTTCAGGTCAGCCGGAGCGTGACGTCACCCCTAACCTGATGGGTAGTCCTCCTTCGACGATTCGTCGGCATGGGGGTGAGCTTTCTGGGGTACCTCCAGAGGTCTTAGCGTGGCCTTCGTCGGTCTGTGCCACCACCATCAGGGGTATGCGCTCCGCCTACCTGCTTCCACCTTATTCGGCTCGTGCTCCCGGGTCCGACGAGCGGATCTGCCTTCCCGGTCCCAACGAGGTCAGAGTGTACGAGAAGTGCTTCCGCTACGGGCTCCGTTTCCCGCTCCACCTCTTTATCATTGAGTTCCTTCAAGCCTACAACGTGGGCTTGTGCCAATTCTGCCCCAACGCCATCGGGCTCCTCGTCGGGTTTGTCGTCATCTGCATGCTGAAGGGAGTGGTGCCCTCCCTCCGACTCTTCACCCTGTTCTACCGCATGAGTCATCACCAGTCAGGGGCGTGGATTTACATCAGCGCCCGTTCGAAGATGAGCCTTGTGTTGGGGTTGCCGAGCTCCCTGAAGCGTTGGAAGGGGGAGTACGTATTTGTCGTTTTCCCGTCGAGTGTACCTTTCCCGATTCGTTGGGGAGCGGCCGGCGCGGTCATCCTTGATCTGGGTGACCCAACTACCGACGAGCTGCAGTCGGTGAAGGCCCTGCTGGCGATTCCTTCGAGGGATCGGATGATCGACGTCCTCTTCAGCAGCTATAACTTGCACAAGACCGTGTGGCCCTTGGGTAAGTCCTCCGAACTTTCGACATTCGGGGTTGCTCGGGCTCTTCTCGGCCCCTTACTTCTTCTTTGGGTGCAGGTGGATTCCCTCTCGATTCTTCTCCCGCCAGCCCTCACGTGTTGGCCCCGGATCCGGGCCTGCGTAAGAGAGATCATGTGTTGGAGGTCCGGAAGAAGCAGCGGATCGTGACCTCTGCTGTTGGTTCCAAAAGGAAGAGGGGGCCATCTCCCTCCATCCCCTTGTTGGAGTCTTCCAAGAGGGCCCGCGGGGGGGCCGAGGAAGTTAGTGTCTCGCCATCCGTTGATCAGCACCGGCCTGCCCCTGTTGAGATTGCCTGGCCGTGGGTCGGCCCCTCGCCTCTCTCGAACGGTTCTCTCCCTGATGCCTACGATCGGTATCTAGGCACGTTTCGCTCCGACCCGGGCGAGTTTCCTTCGTCTGGGGAAGGCCTTCTTCGTCAACGCTTCCCGGTGGGGGAGAAGGAGTCGGTGTTCTTGAGCCGCGGAACTGCCGCACGAGTGGCCGAGAATAGTTGCCTCCCTCCTGATCAGGCTGCGCTGGATGGAGTCAGAGGTGACTGTTTGGCCACCTTCGTGATTCAGGCTGGCCAACAGGTAGAGTGTCTCTGCTTGCTCTCCCTCTAGCTACTTTCGCCATCTTACCTTTGTCGCCTTGGTGCAGTTGTCCTCGGTGGGACTTTCGATGAGGCGCCAGTTTGCGGCGCTCCCTAAGGCCAAGTCCGACGCCGGGCGAGATCCTGACGTCCATGGTGATGAGGGGGAGGCAGGTCAGTTATATGAGGCGTGAGTCCAGTCCTTGGAGACCCGCTTAACTGAGCTGTCCTCTGCCCTCGAAGAGGCGGATCGTGAGAGAGCCTTGGCTTTGGTTGCAAAGTCAAAGGCCGAGGCGCGGGTCGCTGTGCTTTTGGGAGACGTCGACACACCTGGGGGAGCTGACAAGATCCTCGTCTCCGTCGCTACCCCCGAGGCCCTGGAGCTCTCCGATCGTCTGGAGGCGGCGGAGGAACGGGAGAGGGCTCTCCTTGCTCAGCTCGGCGAGAGATCCTGGGAGATTGAGGTGGAGAGGGCGGAGCTCCAACGCCAGATCGAGACCTTGAAGGCTCGGGTGCGTGAGCTTGAGGAGGTGGATCCGTCCCAGATCGCCCAAGACGCTGTGGAGGAGTATGCCACCTCCTTTGTTGAGTCAGCCTTGGCCGAGGCGTTCAAGAAGGGTTTCGCCCGTTGCCAGTCCGAGATCCAGAAGAAGTTCCGACTCTCGGGAGTTAATTTCGAGGATCTCCAGGCGCATTCTGACGGTGAAACGGAGCGTGGGGGCGACCCAAGTGAACAGCCAGCATGTGGCTCCACGGGTGCCCCTGGAGATGTTTGGGGGGGAATGCCCTTCGGCCTCTTCATACGTCTCTTAGTATATCCTTTTGTTAGGCACGTGCTTTAGCAGGCGTCCCATCGGGCGAGGCTTCCCTTGTCCCGAGTGGGATTCTTGTGAACACATTTATCTGGAAAGGGACAAACTTAAGTAAATTCATTTCGTAGAACACAATACATTTATTGAAAGTACTTGCGTAAGTGTTCCGTGTTCCAGGCGTGAGTGAGAATTCTCCCCTCCATATTGGCTAGACGGTAGGTTGCGGGTCCGAGGACCTCGATGACTTTGTAGGGTCCCTCCCATTTAGCCGCGAGCTTCCCTTTGCGAGCAATATCCGGGTTGAAGCTTGCTTTCCTGAGGACCAGGTCCCCAAGGTGGAAACTCCTTCCCTTGACCCGAGAATTGTAGTATCGGGCCACCTTCTGCTTCTGGCGGATAATGGTGGCTAGGGCTTGCTCCCGCCGCTCGCCAAGGAGCTCCAGACCGAGCTCCAGGCCTTGCGAATTCCTGTCTTCGTCGAAGCACTTGAGGCGGAGAGACTCTTCACCCAGCTCGACCAGTACCACTGCCTTAGCTCCGTAGGCAAGCATGAACGGGGTTTCGCCGGTGGCCTCCTTATGGGTCGTCCGGTATGACCAGAGTATCCTGGGGAGCTCTTCCGGCCAGTTTCCTTCGGAGTCCTTCACTTTCTTTCGGAGGGGCTCTATGATGCATTTTTTGGCTGCTTCTGCCATCCCGTTGGTCTGGGGGTGCGCTACAGAGGCGAAGAGGAGCTTGATCCCCCATCCCGCGCAAAAGTCTTTGAACCCAGCGGAGTCGAACTGTTTCCCGTTGTCTGTGACGATGGCTCGTGGTACTCCGAATCTGGAGATGATGGAGTTCCATACGAAGCTTTTCGCTTTCTTCCACGTGATGGTGGCCAATGGTTCAGCCTCGATCCACTTGGTGAAGTAGTCCACCGCCACAATCAGATACTTCCGCTGCCCCCGACCTGGCTTAAATGGTCCGAGGATGTCGAGTCCCCATTTCGCAAAGGGGATGGGGCTCACAATAGGGATGAGCTCCGACGGGGGAGTTGAGGTGTGGTTGGCAAACCTCTGACATTCTTGGCACTTTTGGACGTAGTCCGTTGCGTCTTGGACTAGGGTCGGCCAGTAATATCCCTGCCTCAAGATCTTCTGTGCGACCATCTTGCCCCCTGGTGATTTCCACAGATCCCTTCGTGAACCTCCCGTAGGACGTAGTCGGCTTCTTGCGGTCCGATGCATTTCAGGTATGGGAGAACATCTGCCTTCGTCCAGCGTCTTCGGTAGAGCGTCCCCTCATGAATCACGTATCGGAGCGCCTTCCTTTCCAGGGTCCGACGCTCGTCCCAATCCGTCGGCACCTCCCCATGAGTGAGGTACCGTATGATCGGGTCCATCCAGGTGGGATCTTGGTCGATCGCCATCACCTCCCGCTCTTCCGTGCTGGGGGACTGCAAGTTCTCCACGTAAATGGTGCGGCCCAGCTCCTTGGTCGAGGACAAGGCTAGCTTCGACAACGCGTCCGCCCGCGCATTCTCCGACCGCGGGAGGTGTAAGACTTCCGCGCTCTTGAACTTGGACAGCGCGGCTTTGGCGACGACGAGATACCTCTGCATTACTTCCTCCCGCGCCTCGTACCTTCCCAGAAGCTGGTTGACAATGAGCTTCGAGTCGCTGAGGAGGCGCACGGATTCAGCCCCGAGCTCATGGGCCAGCCTCAGGCCGTTGATTACCGCCTCGTACTCCGCCACGTTGTTGGTGGCCGGGAACTCGAACCGCAACGCGTATTCCATGATGTTCCCTTCCGGAGATCGGATCGCGATCCCAGCCCCGCCTCCTGACTATGTTGCCGATCCGTCCACATGGACTATCCATGTTTCTGGGACTCCTGACTGGACAGGGTGGAGGTGGTCAGCCGAAAGAAAAGATAAGGGCTGGGTGATTACCGTTGCTGGGCCTTCTCCCTCCGGGGGATGTCCTCCTTCCGTAGTGCATTCAGCGATGAAGTCGGCCAAGGACTGCCCCTTGATGGTTGTTCGTGGCTTGAATCAGAGGTCGAACTCGCTCAATTCCACCCCCCAGTTCAGCATCCTTCCCATTCGATCGAATCTCTTGAGATTCTGCTCCAATTGCGAGTCGGTCAAGACCAATATGGTGTGGGCTTGGAAGTAGGGCCTGAGCCTTCGCGCTGAGAGAACGAGGGCGTATGCCAGTTTCTCCATGGGCGAGTATCGCACCTCCGCTCCCTTCAAGACCCGGCTCGTGTAGTACACCGGCCATTGCACCCCACCGTCTTCCCTGATCAGTACCGAGCTCACCGCTTCCTCCGCGCGTGCCAGGTAAAGGCTTAGCGATTCCCCTTCTCGTGGCTTGGACAGGAGAGGCGGGCTGCGAAGGTACTCCTTGAGATCCGTGAATGCTCTGGAGCAGTCTTCATCCCATGGTATCGCCTTCCTGTTGTCTGACGGTTCTGCGATCGCTTTCCTCAGAACTTTGAAGAAGGGGAGCGATCTCTCCGCCGATTTGGATAGGAATCGCCCCAAGGCCGTGATGCGCCCATTCAGTCCTTGCAGTTCTTTGATCGTCGTTGGCTCCCGCATATTGATCAATGCCTCGATCTTGTCAGGGTTAGCTTCAATGCCACGGTTAGTTATCATAAATCCCAAGAATTTGTCGGATCTTACCCCGAACGTGCACTTCGTGAGGTTGAGTCGGATGTTGTGTCGCCGCAACCGCTCGAAAGTTTCACGGAGGTCGGCGACATGGTCCTCCGGCTTTCTCGACTTGATAAGCATGTCGTCGACGTAGACCTCCAGGTTCCTCCCGATCTGGGAGTAAAAAACCTTGTTGACCATTCTCTGGTAGGTGGCCCCTGCGTTTTTTCAAGCCGAAGGGCATCTTCTTGTAGCAGTAGGTTCTCCGGTCCGTCGTGAAGGCTGTCATCTCTTCGTCCCGAGGATCCATCTGGACCTGATTGTACCCTGAGTAGGCGTCCATGAAGCTAAGCATCTCGTACCCCGAGGCATTGTCCACAATGTGGTCTATGCGCAGCAGGGGGTAGCTGTCCTTGGGACAGGCTTTGTTGAGGTCACTGAAGTCCATGCACATTCGCCACTTTCCGTTGGGTTTTTTGACCATCACCACGTTCGATAGCCACTCCGGGTACCAGACCTCTCGTATGAAGCCTGCGTCGAGAAGACGCTCTACCTCCTCGGAGGCCGCCTTCATCTTTTCGCCACCCAGGTTTCGCTTCTTCTGCCTGACCGGCTTGAAGTTGGGGTCGGCGTTGATCTGGTGGACGATCACCTGGGGATCTACGCCGGGCATGTCCTCCGATGACCAAGCAAAGACGTCAAGGTTTGCCTCCAGGCATTCGACCAGTTGGCTCCTCAGGTCGTGGCTTAGTCCTCTCCCGATTGAGACGAACCTGCCCTCGATGTCCGCGACCGGGATCTGCTCTTGTTCCTCCGCAGGGGCGGGTCTCGGCCCGCTCCTTAAGTCGAGCGCGGCCATCTGGTCGACTAGGCGATCCTCGGGCCTTTCCTCCTCCAGTTGGTAGCAGGTATTCGGCCTCCCCGCGTCGCCTTCGACCTGCCCCATCCCCCTTGGCTTTCGGAACTTGATAGTCTGATGAAGGGTCGAGACTACTGCGCCGATGGCGTTGAGAAGGGGTCGGCCGATGATTCCGTTGTACTCCGACCCGATCCCCAATACGACAAATTCTACCGTCAGGTTCACCGAGTCTGGTGGGCCTCCGAGTGTTACTGGGAGGCGGATCGTGCCGACGATGGGGGTGGAATGACCCGTGAACCCTACCACGGGACCCGAGCGAGGTTCCAAGTCTTCCTTCCGCAGCCTCATCTTCTCCAGGGTTGACATGAAGAGGACGTCGTAGGAGCTGCCGGTGTCGATGAGCAGCCGCCGTACCATCGTTGTGTCGATGATCACCGACACCACCAAAGCTACGTCCGACCTGCGCGCTGCTACTGTCGTGCTCGTCCTCCCGACCGATAGGGCCGGCGAGGGTTTCTTGGTCTTCTCCTCATGGTCCTCCTCGCGCTGGGCCCGGGCCCTTTCTCGCCAACCATGGCGGGCCCTGTCGCCTCACGCCTGAGCCTTGCCCTCCCTTCGCCGTGATGGGTGAAGCCGTGTCATTGCAGGTGTGGTTTGTTTTTCGTGGGATAGTTCGTTTCCCACAGACGGCGCCAGATGTTTCAGAGTGTTTTCTCACTACAGAATCGTTGACCGTGTACTGCCCAGTCAACATGGTCAAGGGGCCTATTAGGGTCCCTTGCGTGCGTCGAGCGTGTGTTGACGCGACGCGAATTGGAGACGTAGTCGACGCAGAGCACGTCAGCGGGGCCGGATCTGGATCCTCGGCCTCTGGGGGGCTGAGGGGAAGCCTCGGCCCGGTGTGAGGTGCTCGGCCTCGGACGGTCGGGCGACGAGGGGAAGCCTCGGCGCCTCGGTTTGACGCGCGTCCGACGCGGGGCTGAGGGGAAGCCTCGGCTCGGATTGAAGCGCTCGGCCTCGGTCTCTCCCGGCGTCGAGGGGTGGCCTCGATGCCTTGGCTGATGCTTGATGGCGACGGCCTGGTGCCGAAGGGAAGCTTCGGCACTTGGATCTAGCGTCTTCCTGAACAGACGAGAACACTCGTCAGGGAGGCCGGACCTTGATTCCGACCAAATCCCCTCCGATGCCTAAGTCAGATAACCGTCTGAAAGAGGAGGCTCGGCGGGGACGGTTCGACTCGAGAGGAGATCGGAAGGACGTCCTCCGGCGCGAGCGGGGGGGGGGGGAGGAGATGAAGTGGGGGAACTAGGTCGTTGATGGAGTACCTTAGGTTTTGTTACCTGAGATGCGGTCCAGTGTTCAGTCGTCCTCCTAGTCCTTTTATAGGCCTCCTGCCATGACTGCCCGTCATCCACGTCCTTCGCCCGCCCCCAATCGCGCCCCCTCGATCCGCCCCCATTCGCCACTCGCCCGCGCCGTGCCAGCACCTCCCCTTAATGGTCATAAAAGGGGCGGCGGATTTCGCGGGGGCGGTTATCCGTGGGTGAGTGGCACGCTTCCCGAGTCGGGCTGATTTGACGTTCGGGGGCCCTCTAGGGGGCCCTGTCGGGCGGGTCCGATCTCGCAGATGGGCTTCTGATCGGTTGTCGGGTTTCTAGGCTCGTGTCTTTCGGGCTTCGGCCAAATAGACGTAACACTAATCAAACTCATAACCCACATTCTCATGTAATTTCAAGTGAATTTAGCAAAAATCTGTTGACAGTTATGCCTGCCATATAATTATTCTAGTTTGGAATCTTTAGAAATGAATGAAACTCGCTCATGACCCAGCCCAGCAATTCCAACCTTAGCGATAAGAATTGCGGTATGTAGACGGTGATAAAAAGATAATGAATGTCAAATGGCATCGTGTAGCTATTTGAGCGTATGCTCGATCTGCAGCTCTTCCAAATGTTTCCTTCCAAGCTTGCCGTTTCTCCTCTGAAATAGTCAATGGCAGTTCAAACGGCTCACATCTATTAAAAAAACTTTATATAACACTCTAAACCCCAAGATAATCAAAGGCAAGGAGAATTGTAGCTAGCGATGGATGCGTGTACTGGCCCTCAGTGGTACGGACGAATGGACGAGGGCGAAGAGAGAGCATATCGCCGGAAGAAGCAAAGACGGCTTATCATCATCGCCGTCTCCGCATCCCTTCTCATCCTCATAATCATCGGTTCGGTGGTCGGAGTCGTCGTCAGCAAACACAACGACGACGGATCAGATGCAAGCCCGTCGCCTACCGCTAGCTCAATCACGGCCGTGTGCTCCGTAACAGAGTATCCTGACTCTTGTTACTCGAGCGTCTCTGCGGCACATGCAGCAGCAGGAAATGCGTCATCAAGAACCGACCCGGAATCGATCTTCAAGCTCTCCCTCAAGATAGCAGTCGAGGCACTCTCCAACGTGTCTTCGTTGCCCCATGCCTTGTCCAAACTGACGCACGACAAGGCGATCCATGGCGCCCTCGACGACTGCAAGGAAATGATCGACGATGCCATCGATAGGCTGAACGAAACGATGGAATTGCTGGCTCCGGTTCCAGGCGAGAAGTCGCTGACTCCGTCCAAGATCAGCACCCTGCGGTCGTGGCTGAGCGCGACGATCACCGACCAAGTCACGTGCTTGGACGGACTGGACAACACCACGACCACCATCCAAGATGCGATGGCGGGCGCGCTGCTGAATTCGACTCGGTTCGCTAGCAATAGCCTGGCAATTGCAACCAAAATCCTGAGCCATTTGCAGGACGCCGACATCCCTTTCCACCGACGGCTTCTTGCCAACTGGGCGTCGAGCACGAAGAGGAGGCTAGAGTACTCCAGCCGGTTGGTTCCGAACGTGACGGTGGCCAAGGACGGAACGGGCCAATTTCGGACGATCAACGAGGCGTTGGCCGTGGTGCCAAAAAAGAACGAGTTTCTTTTCGTGATCCACGTCAAGGCGGGGATTTACAACGAGATCGTCAAGGTCGAGAAGAACAAGTGGAACGTGGTGATGTACGGGGACGGTATGTACAAGACCGTCGTCACCGGGAACCTGAACTCCGTCGACGGGTTCAAGACGTTTGCAACCGCGACGTTCAGTAAGTAGACGAGAGATTAATGTTCAACCCAAAAGCGTAAGCTGATACGTACGTTTATAGACTAATGCCAGTGAATTTGTAAGCAGCTGCGGTGGGCAAGAACTTCATGGCGCGAGACATGGGGTTCGAGAACAGCTCCGGGCCGGAGAAGCACCAGGCGGTCGCACTCCGGTCCGGCTCCGACTTCTCATTGTTCCACCGGTGTTCCTTCGTCGGTTACCAGGACACCCTTTATGCTCACTCCCTCCGTCAATTCTACCGCGAATGTGACATTGTTGGCACGGTCGATTTCATCTTTGGCGATGCATCTGCGGTGTTTCAGAACTGCAGGATTCGCCCCCGGCAGCCGATGGCCAACCAGAAGAACACCATCACCGCACAGGGCCGGACGGACCCGAACGAGAACACGGGCATCTCGATCCAGGGGTGCACCATCGCGCCGTACGAGACGGTGACGGTGCAGACGTACTTGGGACGGCCGTGGAAGAATTTCTCGACGACGGTTGTAATGGAGTCGGAGATTGGAGGGTTTGTCGAGCCCGATGGATGGTTGGAGTGGTATCAGGGCGTCGTGCCGCCGAGCACGATATTTTACGGGGAGTACCTGAACTACGGGGCCGGGGCTGGCGTGTCGAGGAGGGTGGATTGGCCCGGCTACCATCCGGCCATCAGCAGGAGCGAGGCGGGGAATTATGCTGTCGACTCTTTCATACTCGGAAGTGAGTGGTTGCCGGCCACCGGAGTGGAGTTCTCCGGGAATGTATGAAATTTCTCCGGTGTTGTACTGATTTTGTATTGACTTTGTTGTCAACTTGGAAGTTACTCTCTTTAGTAAATCCAATAATTTTTATAGAACAATGGGTGCGCCTCAAAAAATTTGCACCACAAAAATTTATGAATACTCCACATTATTTAATTCACCATACCTATATTTTTAACATCAGATGTTCGGATTTGGAGATCCTAATGGCTCTAATACTTTTATTCTTCCGTTCGGAATTGCAAAGCCAAACAGTATAATAAAATATGCATTGTGTTCGGATTTACACATGTATTGTATTAGATCCGTTCAGATCTCCAAATCCACATATCTGATGTTAAAAATATAGATGTAGTGAATAAGGTAGTGTTGTGTATTCATATATCCTCCCTTATTTTTTTTGAATGATTGCAATAATTCATTTTGATCTTCGTATTTTAAAACCACAAACCATCGAATATCGGGTGAACCCAAAGGGTTTTGCCCGTCAATCCACCCGTCCCAAATTTAACAGTTTCGCATTGTTACGAGGTGGAACTCGCGTATAATGAATGTGTATTGTGTAGAACCAAGGGCACGGTGGTTATGTTGAGAAGAGGGTTTAGGTGAGCTGTTTAACAAGTGATTAGTGGGGTGAAGAGGTTGGACTTGCCGACGGGGGCGGTCACGGAGTCGAATCCCACCGGACGCGGCAGAGGAAGGTTGGATGGCAGGAGGCTGAAGTTGATGTCGACCAAGGGGCGAGCTTTCCTGCAGCACGAGCAACTCGTCAGAAGGGCGGGGTTGGGGTCCAACCCTTAGCCCCTCCGATGCCAAAGTCAGTAATAGGACTTAAAACGGGGGCTAGGCACGCCGGTCGGACTAACGGTGTGTCGACCGCACGTGGCGAGCTATAGGTGGGAGAACATATGGACGACCTTTGCTCTCGTGTGTGAATGATAGATTGAGAGAGAATTTTTCAACCACCCCACCGCAAGAGGAGGCGGGGCTGACCTGGCATGCTAACTAGACGTGCTGAGCTGGCTCGGTTGTCAGCGGAAGCTTCGGACAAGGACGTCAGGAACAGGAGTGCCTGACCTGCTTTTGTCAGACGGCGCAACGGCCAGGGGCAATTTGTCGAGATGTCAGGGCCGAAAGCATTAACTGGCAGTCGGCTCAACCGCCAGGGGGTGCTTTGTCAGACGGTCGGGTGGCGTAGGTGTCAGTCGTGTCCTTATCCTAGGTTGTCTATCGTTGGTGACGAACTAATGGTCGGGCTATGCTATCCCTGGCGTCGTGGTGCATGGGGGCCGGCCGGGTCGACCGGCTCGGGGGCTGTTCGGCCCGGCCGCGCCTCCTCGTCGGTCGTGGGTTGTGGGCCGCTGGAACGGTAGGATACGCACATGACTATGTCAGCATGTCCGAGCAACTGCGGTTGCGTGCCTCGGCCGGGTGGGGGGAGTGCTGCGAGGCACGCCCGTTCCCGCGTAGCTTCGGTCTTCCGGGGTGGAGGCCCTTTCACGAAGGGGAGAGTTAATGGGGTATGTCAGCGGATCCGGGTGGGAGTCGGACTCTTACGATCTTTAGGTCGTAACACGCATGAATAAAACTTGTTGCGATGTGTGGATGAATATGCAAAATCCTTTGGCTTCACCCGATATTTGATGTTTTGGGATTTTAGAATATGACAATCAAACTGAATGACTCCGATCTTCTGAAAAATATGGGATGATGGTCTTTTAAGTCTATGTTTGTGTTGGATCACTGGGCTTGCACTCGGGATGACTCGACCAACGGATGACTAAGGCGCACGGGGCCCACAAGAGAAGCCCGATGTCGACTCGGTCAAATCCCATTGGCCAGTCGACCGTTGCATTCCCCTCACTCGAAAGTGGGATTAAAGACGAGCTCGTAATTAGCAGGAACGTGGGCAACATTCACTCCTATTAAAGGGAGAAGATCGTGGCACCATAATGGGTGACCGTTATCTCTCCCAACGTCACTGGAGAGACCGAAGAGGTCTATAAATGTCAAAAGGGTTCCAATTCCCAAGGTACGAGATCTAAGACATAGACTCTACTCCTTCACTTGATATTTCTTGCATTATATAGCTTGCGACGTTAGATCTGAGATGAACCTCCGTGGGTCGATCTCAACTGCTCCAAGCTTCCTCTCATCCTTAAGTTCACATACAAACTTAAGTATCGGAGGGGATTTAGGTCGGGACCCAGATCCGACCCACTAACATGTCTTTATGGTGTAGATCGACGAGTCGTCATCCTCCGCGAGGGTCACTTCCGAGCTTCCCAATCTCGAATGATCATCGTACAAGCTGTCCGAGGGTCGAACGAGCACCGCATCTCATCCAACATCCATCGTCCAACCCTGGTTCTACCAACCTAGGGTCCCCACCTCACTTGCTGACGAGTCTCCGACTCAGCACGAAGGGCCCACATCAGCTTGACAATTGTCTCGGTCATTTTTGGCCTTAACAGTTTGGTTTGAGAAAAATTGAGAGAAAGAAAAGGGAAATGAAAAGAAATAGAAATAGAAAGAAAAGGAGAAGGGAATCAAATTCTTTCTCATATTCGGTTATGAAAGAAAATGGGGAAGAAAGATAAAATGAAAATATGGAAATTACTTTTATCAGTTTGCTCATTGAAAATAAATAAAAAAATAATTTAACCGTTTACGATGTGAATTCAAATCCTTCTACCATCATAACAAATTAAAATTTTATTTTTAAATTAAAAACTTGTTAATTATTTTGCAAAATTGTCAATTTAGCAAATAATTTGCAAATTGTAAGGAATAATTCGATAACACTATAAATATTAAGATGCGTAGATAATATGTTATTAAATAGTACACGAATAATTTACAATTTTGTTGAAAAGTTGAAATAATTCGCAAGCTATTTGAAATATCCATGCATAATGTGTGAATTTTTCAAACAACACATGAATAATTTGCGGATTTTTAAAAAATTCGTGAATTACTAGCTAATATTTTGAACAAATCATGAATGAATGAAAATATAATAATTAAAGAGTCGAAATTTATTTGAAAAATTAGCGAATCATTCACGAGCTATTTGCAAAAATCGGGAATAATTCGCAAATTTTTAGAGAGCTCAAATTATTTGTAAATTTTTAAAGATTCGTGAATTATTTGCTACGTTTTTGAACAATTCAAGAATATATATTGAATGTGTTTGTTTTAAAATTCGTCAATTGTTTGCGATTTATTGGAAAAATTCATGAATAGTTCACGAATTTTCCGAACAATTCGCGAGTAGAAAGTTAGTCTTATTTAGGATTTTTTTGACAAATTCACGAATTATTCATGATCGTTTGATATAAAATTATGAATAATTCGTGAATTATTAAAAAATTACAACTCATTAAGTTTGCTAAAAAAATACAAATACATGAATATAAGAGAAATTAGTTTTGCTCTCTTTTGCCTCATTTTTCTTGTCCCAAGAAAAAGAAAAACTCAAAGAAAAGTTTTAGTATGAATTTTCCTTTGTTTGCTTTCGTTTTCCTTTTTCTTCGTTTTTTTCTTTTCTACCAAAATAATGGAAAATAGTTTTCCTTCTAACTTTCTTTTCTTTTCTTTCATTTTCCTTCAAAACAAACACAACGTAAGATGACATATGGGGCTTGTCATATGTTTCACATTATTCTCTATTTTTTATTATGAAAGTAAGGTTAGGTCACGTAGTTTGACAATTTTTTTTAAATATCCATCTTTATACATTCACAATAACAAAAGAATTTCAAAGGATTTAACAAGAAATAGTTCGCATCTCTTCTGTCAAAATAACTTGTTCTTTCACAAATAGTTTTACTATTTGTTAATCAAGGACGCAACCATTAAAGAACCTTTATGTTGTATTTGAAATATGACTTTTTCTTTTATAACATTTATTTATAGCGAGTGAGAGGTAAAACTCTATTTTTGAACATATTTCACAAGCAAGTTGACAAGCTAGCTTCACTTCATCATTGCCATGAGTGTAATCAAGCATTTATCCTTATATTTATGAGGTAGTCGCAAAGTAAGCATCATTATTAGTTGAAATTGTCAACATCATTAGTCAAAGGTGTTCGATTTGTAAATGATCTGCAAGGGAAAGAAACAACTCTATCCTCGTGTGTATAAGAAGGATCGGTCTGTGGGCACTGATGCATACCACTCTACATATATAGTCTTCACGGTCGATCAAATGTATCTATTGGGAGTACCCTCCAACATCCCATATGTTCAAATCATGTCGCCTTGACATCATGTTCAATCAGCAACTGATATAAATGAATATCAATCAATTGTGACATTCAAAGCATGTATACCTGCCCTGCATAAAAGCTATTTTCTCGTTGCTAATCAATCATTTATTGACTTCTAGTGATGTAGTCAAAACCGAGTTTCCCACAACGAAACCAAACCAACGGTAACAAGCAACGAGAAATGATGTTCAACTTAAGAAACTTGAGCAAGAAAAATAAAAAATCTTATGTTCCGTGTTGACAGAGACTAGTAGGGACGTGTGTGTGTAGTTTATTTTGCCAAAGATGAAGACCATATACACCCCTAAATAAAAGCGTATGTAATGATTATTTGCCAAAAAAAGGAAAAAAGTACGGGGGAGATCTGAGTGTGTGTGAAATGACAAAGTGATGTGAAATATTTTTTAGCAAATAATCATTACATGCACCACTATGTGGGGATGTATATGATGGTCTTCACCTTTTCCAAGTGAGCTGATCATACTTATTGTTACGTCCTAAAGGCCGGCCTTCTTAATGATGACCCACCTGCTCAAAGCCCATCTAATCCGAGCCCACCTGATTGGCCCACCAAGCTGACGAGGCCCGATCGTCATCAGAGTGGACCCGTTTACCTAAGCCAAAGAGTAGACCGCCGAACATCAAAATAGCTCACCCACCCAGAGCGCTTAGCTCGCCGCCTCTCCAAGAAGATTCTATACCTCGCCACGAAGGTTCGCCCCTCGTGTCGACCTGTCTACCCCGCCGCCGGGCCCTCATCATGCATGGCGGCCTATCCATCTCTCCGAAGAGGCCCGCTTCACGAAGCGATCAGCTTATGGTCCCAAGGAAGTACGCCCCAGAAGTGACCTATCGGCACAAGTTGACAAACTCAGGAGACCCGCTATCACTGACACCTCGTCGCCTGACAACGCACGCCTGACTAAAGCGGGTCTGACATCTCGCCGTCTGATAAAAGCGGGTCTGACAGATTCGGCTCTGACAAGCCAGCTCATAGCGCCAGCTCAGCAGGGAGTTACCGACTCCAAACATATATAAATACCCCCCTTAGGCCATCAGACATGGGGCTGGCAAGTAAGCTCTAAACTCATATTCCATTAACATACAAGGGCGAAATCTCCCACGGATTCGACCACCCCTCACGAGTCCGTTAGGTTAGCGGCGATCTGCCTTTAGATCGTCGGACGTGTCTGACATTCTCCAGAAGAGTCACATGTTGACTTGATCATCGGAGAGGCTCTCGGTTGACAGCCAACCGAGCCTTTCTGACGAGTTATTCATCTTACAGGCGGATCGCCGACGAGTTATTCCTCTTACACACGGATCGCTCGCCATCTCCGATCTCGGCTTCCCCTGGACAACTTGCGCCAGAGGATCCGAGGCGTACAGCTCCTCCCCTCCAACATCCGCTCCACGGCGACCTCCTCCTCTCAGACGGCATCGCCCCTCGGTCGTCCCAACTCTCCCAACAGCCGGCCCAAGTCATCTAAGTTGACTCCCACCTTCTCCTACCCCCCCACCCATAATTAACCATGGCCCTGTAGCCTGCCACTTCGGTCTTCGGCCGTAACAAACTGAAGGGCGGCCCTCTCCAGAAGACCGGCGACCTTCAGATCCTCCCCTCCAAACTCTTCCCCTCCACCACATCGGCCTAGCCGACCTCACCTGACCTCGACAACCCCCATACTCCCCACTCTCAACCCTCATATCTCCCGCATCACCCTTGAGTCACAGTGACCGAGATTCTCCACCATACAAATTCATTGTACGCGGATCATACGCCGCAACACTCATGATTCTCATTTTCAAATAAAACCGGCTGGAAATAGGAGTAAGTTTATTTAGCAATGTGAGCTCCTTTTTGTACGAAGACTTGTTATGATTCATATGCACGGGAGCCCTTTCCCTCCTCAAAGAGCTTCTTTGTCCTGTAGTGCAAGAATGCTTTCAATTGTATATTATGTAAGCCTGCATGTTTTTTTAAGAAAGTAAAATAAAATAAAAGACATGAAACCTCTGTACTCGGTATAGTTTCATCTATTTTGTTATTTATTTGTGTTAGGATTATCTCAAATTAACTATTGCAATATTCTTTTTAGAGAAATTATGCTTATGTGATGCATTCTCCTCCGCATAGTATATGCGAGACAAAAAGTACACACTCTAATGGCACATTGTATTATGTGGAAGGGAACTGACGTGTGTATATTGGGATGAATCCCTTAGATGCTATATAACACCTATTATTCAATGACATGCAATCATATATTCTTACAAAAGTAAAGCAGACCAAAACCACCAATAAAAATAAATTAAATTGGGCGTCGAGCACGAAGAGGAGGCTAGAGTACTCGAGCCGATTGGTTCCGAACGTGACGGTGGCCAAGGACGGAACGGGCCAATTTCGGACGATCAACGAGGCGTTGGCCGTGGTGCCAAAAAAGAACGAGTTTCTTTTCGTGATCCACGTCAAGGCGGGGATTTACAACGAGATCGTCAAGGTCGAGAAGAACAAGTGGAACGTGGTGATGTACGGGGACGGTATGTACAAGACCGTCGTCACCGGGAACCTGAACTCCGTCGACGGGTTCAAGACGTTTGCAACCGCGACGTTCAGTAAGTAGACGAGAGATTAATGTTCAACCCAAAAGCGTAAGCTGATACGTACGCATATAGACTAATGCCACTGAATTGTCTGCAGCTGCGGTGGGCAAGAACTTCATGGCGCGAGATATGGGGTTCGAGAACAGCTCCGGGCCGGAGAAGCACCAGGCGGTCGCACTCCGGTCCGGCTCCGACTTCTCATTGTTCCACCGGTGTTCCTTCGTCGGTTACCAGGACACCCTTTATGCTCACTCCCTCCGTCAATTCTACCGCGAATGTGAGATTGTTGGCACGGTCGATTTCATCTTTGGCGACGCATCTGCGGTGTTTCAGAACTGCAGGATTCGCCCCCGGCAGCCGATGGCCAACCAGAAGAACACCATCACCGCACAGGGCCGGACGGACCCGAACGAGAACACGGGCATCTCGATCCAGGGTGCACCATCGCGCCGTACGAGACGGTGACGGTGCAGACGTACTTGGGACGGCCGTGGAAGAATTTCTCGACGACGGTTGTCATGGAGTCGGAGATTGGAGGGTTTGTCGAGCCCGATGGATGGTTGGAGTGGTATCAGGACGTCGTGCCGCCGAGCACGATATTTTACGGGGAGTACCTGAACTACTGGGCCGGGGCTGGCGTGTCGAGGAGGGTGGATTGGCCCGGCTACCATCCGGCCATCAGCAGGAGCGAGGCGGGGAATTATGCTGTCGACTCTTTCATACTCGGAAGTGAGTGGTTGCCGGCCACCGGAGTGGAGTTCTCCGGGAATGTATGATGTTTCTCCGGTGATGTACTGATTTTGTAATGACTTTGTTGTCAACTTGGAAGTTACTCTCTTTAGTAAATCCAATAATTTTTATAGAACAATGGGTGCGCCTCAAAAAAAATACAGAATGTTCTTATTCGCACCACAGAAATTTATGATACAACACATTATTTAATTCACCACACCTATATTTTTAACATCAGATGTTTGGATTTGGAGATCCGAACGGCTCTAATACTTTTATTCTTCCGTTCGGAATGGCAAAGCCGAACAGTATAATAAAATATGCAAGGTGTTCGGATTTACACATGTATTGTATTAGAGCCGTTCGGATCTCCAAATCCAAACATCTGATGTTAAAAATATAGGTGTGGTAAATCAAGTAGTGTGGTGTATTCATATATCCTCCGTTAATTTTTTTTGGATGATTGGAATAATTCATTTTGATCTTCGTATTTTAAAACCACAAACCATCGAATATCCGGTGAACCCAAAGTGTTTTGCCCGTTCATCCTCCCGTCCCAAATTTAACAGGTTCGCATGAATAAAACTTGTTGCGATGTGTGGATGAATATGCAAAATCATTTGGCTTCACTCGATATTTGATGTTTTGTGATTTTAGAATATGACAATCAAACTGAATGATTCGATCTTCCGAAAAATATGGGATGATGGTCTTTTAAGTCTATGTTTGTGTTGGATCATTGGGCCTGCACTCGGGATGACTCGACCGACGGATGACTAAGGTGCACGGGGCCCACAAGAGAAGCCCGATGTCGACTCGGTCAAAGCCCATTGGCCAGTCGACCGTTGCATTCCCCTCACTCGAAAGTGGGATTAAAGACGAGCTCGTAATTAGCAGGAACGTGGACAACATTCACTCCTATTAAAGGGAGAAGATCGTGACACCATAATGGGTGACCGTTATCTCCCCCAACGTCACTGGAGAGACCGAAGAGGTCTATAAATGCCAAAAGGGTTCCAATTCTCAAGGTACAAGATCTAAGACATAGACTCTACTCCTTCACTTGATATTTCTTACATTATAGAGCTTGCGACGTCAGATCTGAGACGAACCTCTGTGGGTCGATCTCAGCTGCTCCAAGCTCCCTCTCATCCTTAAGTTCACATACGAACTTAAGTATCGGAGGGGACTTAGGTCGGGACCCAGATCCGACCCCCTAACGTGTCTTTACGGTGTAGATCGATGAGTCATCATCCTCCGCGAGGGTCACTTCCGAGCTTCCCAATCTCAAATGATCGACGTACAAGCTGTCCGAGGGTCGATCGAGCACCGCATCTCATCCAACATCCATCGTCCGACCCTGGTTCTACCAACCTAGGGTCCCACCTCACTTGCTGACGAGTCTCCGACTCATCATGAAGGGCCCACGTCAGCTTGACAACTGTCTCGGTCATTTTTGGCCTTAACAATTTGGTTTGAGAAAAATTAATAGAAAGAAAAGTGAAATGAAAAGAAATAGAAATAGAAAGAAAAGGATAAGGGAATCAAATTCTTTCTCATGTTCGGTTATGAAAGAAAATGGGGAAGAAAGTTAAAATGAAAATGTGTAAATTACTTTTATTAGTTTGCTCATTGAAAATAAATAAAAAAATAATTTAACCATTTACTATGTGAATTCAAATCCTTCTCATCCATAACAAATTAAAATTGTATTTTTAAATTAAAAACTTGTTAATTATTTTGCAAAATTGTCAAGTTAGCAAATTATTTGCAAATTGTAAGGAATAATTCGATAACACTATAAATATTAAGATGCGTAGATAATATGTTATTAAATAGTACACGAACAATTTACAAATTTTGTTGAAAAGTTGAAATAATTCGCAAACTATTTGAAAAATCCATGCATAATGTGTGAAATTTTCAAACAACACATGAATAATTTGTAGATTTTTAAAAAAATTCGTGAATTACTAGATAATATTTTGAACAATTCATGAATGAATGAAAATATAATAAAGAGTCGAAATTTATTTGAAAAATTAGTGAATCATTCCCGAGCTATTTCCAAAAATCGGGAATAATTCGCAAATTTTTAGAGATCTCAAATTATTTGTAAATTTTTAAAGATTCGTGAATTATTCGCTTATTCGCTACTTTTTCGAACAATTCAAGAATATATATTGAATGTGTTTTTTAAATTCGTCAATTGTTTGCGATTTATGGGAAAAATTCGTGAATAGTTCGCGAATTTTTCTCGTTGCTAATCAATCATTTATTGACTTCTAGTGATATAGTCAAAACCGATTCCCACAACGAAACCAAACCAACGGTAACCAGCAACGAGAAATGATGTTCAACTTAGGAAACTTGAGCAAGAAAAATAATAAATCTTATGTTCCATGTTGACAGAGACTAGTAAGGACGTGTGTGATAAGGTAGTTTATTTTGCCAAAGGTGACGACCATATACACCCCTAAATAAAAGTGTATGCAATGATTATTTGCCAAAAAAAAGGGAAAAAGTAAGGGAGATCTGAGTGTGTATGAAATGACAAAGTAAGGTAGATCTGAGTGTGTGTGAAATGACAAAGTGATGTGAAATATTTTTTAGCAAATAATCATTACATACACCACTATGTAGGGATGTATATGGTCTTCACCTTTGCCAAGTGAGCTGATCATACTCATTGTTAAGTCCTAAAGGCCGGCCTTCTCAATGATGACCCACTTGCTCAAAGCCCAACTAATCCGAGCCCACCTGATTGGCCCACCAAGCTGACGAGGCCCAATCGTCACCAGAGTGGATCCGTTTACCTAAGCCAAAGAGTAGACCGCCGAACATCAAAATAGCTCGTCCACCGAGAGCGCTTAGCTCGCCGCCTCTCCAAGAAGATCCTACCTCGCCACGAAGGTCCGCCCCTCGTGTCGACCTGTCTACCCCGCCGCCGGGTCCTCATCCCGCATGGCGGCCTATCCATCTCTCCGAAGAGGCCCGCTTCACGAAGCGATCAGCTTATGGTCCCAAGGAAGTACGCCCAAGAAGTGACCTATCGGCACAAGATGACAAACTCGGGAGACCCGCTATCACTGACACCTCGCCGTCTGACAACGCACGCCTGACTAAAGCGGGTCTGACATCTCACCGCCTGACAAAAGCGGGTCTGACCGATTCGGCTCTGACAAGCCAGCTCATAGCACCAGCTCAGCCGGGGTTACCGACTCCAAACATCTATAAATACCCCCTTAGGCCATCAGACATGGGGCTGGCAAGTAAGCTCTAAACCCATTTTCCATTAACACACAAGGGCGAATCTCCCATAGATTCCACCACCCCTCACGAGTCCGTCAGGTTAGCGACGATCTGCCTTTAGATCGCTGGACGTGGCCGACATTCTCCAGAAAAGTCACGTGCTGACTTGATCATCGGAGAGGCTCTCGGTTGACAGCCAACCGAGCCTTTCTGACGAGTTATTCATCTTACAGGTGGATCGCCGACGAGTTATTCTTCTTACACACGGATCGCTCGCCATCTCCGATCTCGGCTTCCACTGGACAACTTGCGCCAAAGGATCCGAGGCGTACAACTCCTCCCCTCCAACGTCCGCTCCACGGCGACCTCCTCCTCTCAGACGGCATCGCCCTTCGGCCGTCCAACTCTCCCAACAGCCGGCCCGAGTCCTCTAAGTTGACTCCCCCCTCCTCCTACCCCCCATCCATAATTAACCATAGCCCTGTAGCCTGCCACTTCCGCCTTCGGCTGTAACAAACTGAATTGCGGCCCTCTCCAGAATACCGGCGACCTTCAGATCCTCCCCTCCAAACTCTTCCCCTCCACCACATTGGTCTAGCCGACCTCACCTGACCTCGACAACCTCCATACTGCCCACTCTCAACCCTCATAGCTCCAGCATCACCCTTGGGTCACCGTGACCGAGATTTCCCATTAAACAAATTCATTGTACGCGGATCTTACGCCGCAACACTCATGATTCTCATTTTCAAATTAAACCGGCTGGAAATAGGAGTAAGTTTATTTAGCAATGTGAGCTCGTATTGTACGAAGACTTGTTATGATTCATATGCACCGGAGCCCTTTCCCTCTTCAAAGAGCTTCTTTGTCATGTAGTGCAAGAATGCTTTCAACGTATATTATGTAAGCCTGCATGTTTTTTTAAAAGTAAAATAAAATAAAAGCCATGAAACCTCTGTACTCGGTATAGTTTCATCTATATATTTTCAATGGCATGAATCTCTTAGATGTGTATATTGGGATGAATCTCTTAGATGTTATATAATACCTATTATTCAATGGCATGCAATCATATATCCTTACAAAAGTAAAGCAGACCAAAACCACCAATAAAAATAAATTACAAGTAAAAATAAACATGTAGAACAAGCATATGATCGGCAGCATTTGGTAGGGGAAAGAGTCAGAGCCTCGCAATAGCGCAAGCACAGACAATGCTTGATATGCAAACTAAGTCGGCAATGCAACATAAATACACGCCATCTTCTGTTTGTATGCTTGTCCTTAATTTGCTTGTCTGTCCCCTTGCATCCGTCTTATTTTTTGTTCCCTCTTCTTTTGTTGCAGGCCATTGCATGATCCGATAGCATCACCCAAAATTCATTCTGACCCAAGCGACAACTGTTATATTCTGTTAAACTTGCGTCATTCTCCCCCTCAAATTAAATTTATAAAAATCTACACAATTTCCTCACTCACGAGTCACAGATCACAAATCACAATCAAATCATAGAGAGATGCCTCTCGTCAACTTCCCCTTCCTCCTCTTGGCTCTCCTATTCCCCACGGCCGTCTTCCGTGGGCGATCTCTTGCAGCCGCCGATGCCCCCGGCTTGATCACAGAAACCTGCAAGCACACGATGCACTTCGACATCTGCATGTCCACGCTCCAGTCCAGCCCGCGTAGCGTCAATGCTGACATGAAGGTCTTGGTTTCAGTCTCGATCGACGCCAGCCTGGCCTACGCCGTGGAGACCGCCGCTCTCATGAGGAAGCTGAAGTACGACGCGAGGCGCGCGAATCAGAAAGAGATGTGGCGTTGCCTGAGGGATTGCTTGGACGGGTACGATGAGGCTACGTACGATGTAGAGCAGGCTGCGGTGGCCCTAACGCATGGGGCATTGGACACGGTTAACATGATGATGGCGGGGGCGACGGCGAATGCGGATACGTGCGAGGCCGGCTTCGAGGAGAGCCGGTGGTTGAGGTCGCCTGTCACGGAGAGGAATGCTCACTTGATGAAGCTTTGCAGCAACTCCATGGCGATTGCTAAACTTCTCGGTTGAGGCCTAGTGCTTGTTTAAAACGATTGCTTTGTATTTCAGCTTTATATTAATAATTGTTTTGTTAGCGTGATTTGTGTTTGAGAATAATCATACATCGTATAAATTACAGAAAGATAATGGACATAGTTGAAACTATATTCATCGGATCAGCGCAGAGAGGAATTGCCTAAAGTTATATGGGCGCATATTGGCTCATATTGACGCATACTATGTTATATTGGCTAATAGGGCTTTGTCGGAGTACGGCGAGGCGTTGCCGTAGATGCGGGGTGGTCGGAGTACGGCAAAGCGGGGTGGTCCGAACCCAACGCCGACAGCACCCCGCATCTACGTCGACGCCGAACTCCGACCACCCCGCTTCGCCGTACTCCGACCACCCCGCATCTACGGCAACACCTCGCCGTACTCCGACAAAGCCCTATGAGCCAATTTAACATAGTATGCGCCAATTTGCGCCAATATGCGCCAATTTGCGCCAATATGCGGTCATGTATATTGGCGTATATTAGCGCATATTGGCGCAAATTGACGCATACTATGTTATATTGGATCATAGGGCTTTGTCGGAGTACGGTGAGGCGTTGTCGTAGATGCGGGATGCTCGGAGTACGGCGAAGCGGGGTGGTCGGAGTTCGGCGTCGACGTAGATGCGGGGTGCTGTCGGCGTTGGGTTGTGGGTTGGCGGTGATGAACGGTGTCGAGGCTGTCGAGGGGAGTTCGAGGCGGTGCGAGGTGCTGGGCTTCGCTCGCCGGAGGGAGAACGTCGTCTGCTGTAATTGTTTTCGCAGGGGGATTTAATTTTGTTGGGTTTTAATGTTTGGGAACGAACGGGTGTATTTTAGTCTCTTTTTTAAGGGGGGTGGTATTCTAGCAAACTTTTTAAAGTGGTTGGTAGATATTAAAACTCATAGTTGACCGATGGTATTTAGCCCATTTTCTCATGCAGACCAGAACCATTAATCAATCAACAAATAGATAGATACATTATTTGTACACAATGTATACAAATGAACACTTAGAGGAATGTACGTAGTACACACTCACCTGGTTGTTTCTAAATTTATTTCGGTTTACATATTATGGATCATCATGGAGAAGACGTGTGTGACCAACAAACAACATTTGAGGTTGAGGACAACATCTGAAGGGGTAGATTGGACGATATGTTGGATATTGGCCATTAAGCTCGATATGGCTTTAATGATGGTCACCACATTATGTTGTTGCTAATGACTCTACATGTTTTAGCCTCAAATTAAATTACCGATTATCTTGATGGCGACTGTTAGGTTTTATCCTTGCTATTCATGAATGCAGTCTTGTCATATGTGGCACTCTGCTTATCGTCTCTTGCTCTTTACTTCCTGAAGTTTTTAGACAAGTTTATCTGGGGAATGTTGGACATTTTGTTGTACGTTTTGTTGCATCTGAGCCACTGCCGTATGAAGAAGAGAATCGAATCAGTTAGGTTGTTGGATAAATTGTTGAACAGTTTGTTGTACCAGGATGTTCAATATGCTAAGTCTGTTTGCATCGATTGACTGCCCAAAAGGATGTGCGACTGGCGTTCGCGTAATCTTTTATATCTCTATCTAACTGATCAGGTATTTCTGGAGGTTATTAACTGTTATAGATTTGATCGACTGTATATCTCTTGTTGCCTTATTGCGAAACGGTTAGAGAGAGATTTTCACTGGTAATATCCTGGCAACATTCGCCTGCGGATATTCTGGGATCTCCTTCTTGTTGGAGATGTTGCGGGTATTGCAGTTGACGAACCGAATCAAGATCTGATTGCATGAGTGCTGATTGAATCGAAGTTTGATGTGCTTCTTGCTTTTAGGGTTCGAAGCTATTGGCGGCGAGGTTACGGACTTTGTGTTGAAAAAGTTCTGTGAGATTTCTCCGGGAGGGAGGCCGACGACTATGCACGTAGGATCAAGGGAGTTGATCTAGTCGGTGGTGCAAGGGGAGCTTGCAGGCAAGGGGAGCTTGCCAAGAATACTTCACGGGGTTGATTGCGATCACCCCTCACGGTTTGTATTAAGGGAGAGTGTGTTCTTCCTTATAGAAGCGTGGTTATTAGAGTTTGTATTCTCTGATTTTCATAGTGAAGTATTCTACTTTTCTGGGCATGGCCCCGCAGATGTAGGTGTGCGCACCGAACTGCGTTACCAAGTCTTGTGTGTCACTATTTGCTGTGTGTTGTTGCATTGTTCTTTAGATTCATTACTGCGTACTGAATTTTATTTGGTATCAGAGCAGGTCATCCGTATTACTTTGATCATTCAAAGTGGGTGTGATCTTGTGTGTCAGTACGCTCATCATGAATACCAAAGAAGGTGCTTATGTTACTCGTCCTCCCTTGCTCACCGGATCTAATTACACTTATTGGAAGTCACACATGAGAGCCTTTATTAAGTCCCTAGATGAAAAGGCTTGGGTGGCTACGGTCGAAGGATGGAGCCCTCCGACTGAAGTTAACAAGGAAGGCAAGGAATGCATCAAACCCGTGAAAGATTGGAATCCTGAAGAGGAGCGCGCTGCCTTAGGAAACTCCAAAGCAGTTAATGCCATCTTCACTGCCGTCGATGAAGAGCAGTTCAAGCTTATATCAACCTGTGAGCACGCAAAAGAAGCTTGGGACATTCTTCAAAATGTGCATGAAGGGACCAGCACTGTTAAGGCGTCCAAATTACAAATGCTTGCCTCACAGTTTGAAAACCTGAGGATGAATGAAAATGAGATTGTTGCAGAGTTCAACGGAAGATTGAGGGATATAGCCAACCAGGCATTCCAACTGGGGAAGAAATATTCTCAAAAGAAGTTAATTGAAAAGACTCTGAGATCCTTGCCAGAAAAATTTTCGGCTAAGATTGCTGCAATAGAGGAAGTAAGAAACACTTCCACCATGAGATTAGACGAACTCATGGGATCTCTACAAACCTATGAGATGAATCTCAAGCAAAACAAAATGGAGAAGGGAGTTGCTTTAAAGGTTGAAGCGAATGAATCTTCAAAATCCGATAATGAGTCAGAACTCGAAGATGATATTGCTTTACTCACCAAAAATTTTAGTATGATGATGAGGAAGATCAGTAACAGAGGTCAGAATTTCAAAGCTGCTAATAAGGTGGTGCGGTCAGGTCCACCTGCTGGTGAAAAGAGTGCTAGCCGCCATAATCAAAGGTATGATTCTAAAAACAAGGGAAAGTGAATACAATGTAGAGAATGTGAAGGATTTGGCCACATACAGGCCGAATGTGCAAACACCCTTAAGAAACAAAAAGGGAAATCCATTGCCAGCACCTGGAGCGATGAAGAATCTGAAGGAAGTGTGAAAGATGAAGACATAACTAGCAACTATGTTGCATTCACAGCCACCCTGAAAGACAAGTCTGAGGGTAAGTCTTCCAGTCATGTTGAACATAATGTTGTAACACGTGCTTCAACATCCACTCACAAGCAATAAGATGTGATACGTAATGTTGTGACAAATGATGCAACTTACAACAGTGAGGTTGAATCAGAAAACGAAAGTGAAGAAGATATTGGTGATGAGGATATCTGCACGGCTTATCAAATGATGTTCTACAAATGGTTGGAAATTTGTGCAGCCAACAAGAAGTTGAAAGGTGAATGCTCCAAGCTGAGAAGTGAGAGGGATGGGACTCAAGCCAAGCTATTGAAGACTGAAACAAGCCCCCGGAATCTTGAGAGCAGTCTGAAGAGAGCACTGTTAAGAGCTGAGAAGGCGAAAAACACTCTCAACAGATGGAACTCAGGAAAATCTAAACTTGATGACATCCTCAACATGGGTAAGGTGGCTGGAGATCGAACAGGAGTTGGTTACCACAGAGGGAGTCATCTACATACCCTAAAGACTAGAAGTAGTCTCATTACTAAGGAGCATGGTAAACGGAGTAAACTGAATGAGAACAAGTCAAAAGAAAAGAAAGGAAAAGGTTCAACAAAAGGTTCAACATCCAGGCAGCTAATATGTAAATACTGTAGACAAATTGGACACTATGACTGGAGTTGCTTTAGGCGCATGAAGCATTTGAATGAAGGAAGAGATGTTAACCACTCTCAACAGCGGACAAGTATGAAATGGGTCAAGAAGTCTGAACTGGTCAGCATGGTTGCATACACGTCCTTAGTTACTTTTGCGAAAAATCAGTGGTATTTTGACAGCGGTTGCTCTCGGCACATGACAGGGAACAGAGGACTCCTATCTTAGTACACTACTGGCAACAAAGGACATGTCACGTTTGGAGATGGTCAGAGAAGCAGGGTTGTTGGAAAAGGGAACTTGAATATGACAGGAACTCTGAAACTAAAAGATGTGATGCATGTTGAGAACTTACGAGCTAATCTCATAAGTATCAGTCAGTTGTGTGATCAAGGACTTCTGGTTCGTTTCAACAAGGATGAATGCCTTGTATTCAATAGAGATGATGTTTGTATTCTTTCCGGAAAAAGATCCAGCGACAACTGATATTTGTTGCAAGATCCTGACAAGTGTCTAAGGGTCACAATAGATGTATCTGAACAGTGGCATCAGAAACTGGGACATGTCAACTTCAAGACCTTAATGAAGATCTCCCAAGCCAAAGCTGTTCGTGGAATGCCAACTTTGATCAAGAAGAAAGAAGGGGTGTGTGAATCTTGCCAACTGGGAAAGAAGAAGAAAGTCAGTCATAAGCAAATTCAGACTATCACAACCTCAAAAATTCTGGAACTGCTACACATGGACCTGATTGGACCCACCTCAGAAACGAGTGTGGGAGGTAAGAAGTACATCTTTGTATGTGTTGATGATTTTTCTCGGTTCACCTGGGTTGATTTTCTTAAGGAGAAGTCCGATACTTATGATGCTTTCAAGAAATTATGTACTCGTCTTCAGGTTGGACAATGGGACAAAATTGGAAAAATCATCCGGATTCGAAGTGATCATGGAAAAGAGTTTGAGAATCACTCATTCTCTGCATTCTGTGAGACACAAGGTATAGGACATGAGTTGTAACGACTGCTTTTCATGTATCTGGATTTAATATAATATAATATATGTTTTGGTGGATTTTCTCCTCATGTGTGGTTTTCGTCTCCGTAGTTTTCATTTTCGATCGATTCGTCGTATTTTCTCGTTTCTTCCTTAGGATCGTCGATTTCGAAGTATGTCACTCGTGACGGACTTCATAACAGTCGTATCTAACTATTAGATCAAGCCTAGGAGTCTTAGGAATCGATCACGGGGCCCGCGCTCCGTATCGGAACTTTTTGTGCTCATTAGCCGGTATAAGAAGGGGCACCGACCGACTAGATGACGATCCAGTCGGTCGGCAATCCTTCTTGGACCGACTAGTTTGCTTTCTAAATTATTCTGGAGTTACTGTTTATCGTTAGTCAGTCTAAGAACGTTGGTTGACCGATTAGGTTGCAAACTAGTCGGTCGGCAATGCTTCTTTAACCGACTAACTCATCAACTATTTTTGACACTAGTTACTGTTTACTCTTAGTCGGTCTAAGAACGTTCATCGACCGACTAGATCTCAAACTAGTCGGTCAGTAGTTGTTCTTTGACCGACTAACTCCTAGTTCAGGTTTTCGACTGGAGTTACTGTTTACACTTAGTCGGTCTGCGTTGTTCAACCGACCGACTAGATCTCAAACTAGTCGGTCAACAGTTGTTCTTTGACCGACTAAGCAGTGCAGGAAACCCTAGTTTTACCCTAGCCGCCACCAAACTCTATAAATACCCCTCCAAACGTTTTCTTCTCCTCCCTCACGACCTAAAACCCTAA
>JAULAV010007594.1:0-11967 GCA_030789695.1 Scilla litardierei | reverse complement strand
CCAACAAATACTCTTAAGACAATATGGCATCCCAATCAATCTCCCACGATGGATACTTCTTCAACACGAAGTCCTCGGACTCATCCCACGGCACTTCGTTGAAATCCAAGCTCTCAATCTCCGACACCGGCGAGTTCGTCGCCCCGGTCGTCAAAGACGACGAGTAGCATGACTCGTCGCTCTCGACGGCCACCGGGGGCGACGAAACCACCGGCTCAGGTGGCTTCATGCACTCTTTCTTTTCAGATTTCTTTGAATTATTGTTCTCCATACTTTCGCAGATCGCTTGAAGCTTAGCATCGACGGAAGAATGTAAGTGGTGAGCGCTGCTGTGCTTCAAATTGGGGAAGTTCAGCCTAGCATAGTCTCCTCGCAATTTGTACGCCGCCTTGTCGTAGGCCAAGGCCGCCTCCTCGGCGGTGTCAAATGTCCCGAGCCACAACCGGGTCCGGTTCTTAGGCAGGCGGATCTCGGCGACCCACTTGCCCCAATGCCTCTGCCTCACTCCCCTGTAAAGCTTCGTGGGCTTCGACTGGGGAATGGCGGCGGCCGAGGACTGGAGCTTCATGGGCTGAGGCTTGACGGCGAGGTGCTGGTTAAAGCTCCGAGCTTGGATGGTCCTCGAGATCATGAGCTGGTGCTGGTGGTTGAGCTGGATCTGGGCCTGGATCTGATGGATCTGGAGCGGGCTCAGCTGGGCCAGTCCGATTGGCCCGAGCTGGTTCAGATCAGGCTGATTGTTGGCGTAAAGATGGGATTTTGACTGCGATGGGTGATTAAAAATGAGATTTTGCTGAGATGGGAGAGGAGAGGAATCGAAGGTGAGGGTTGAAGAAGAGGGAGAAGAGAGGGAGCTTGAAGAGGAGGCACCTTTGATAAAAGGTTCAAGTGCTTTCGTCAGCTCCCCGCTGAAAGGATCAGAAGAGAAGAAAGATGAGCCATTGCTACTGCTATTGTTATACATACCCACAGCTGTAGCCATTAAAGAAGACGAAGAACAGAAAAGATGAGATTTTTATAAGGAAAATTAAGAGACTAGAAAGACCCCAAGCCTTGTTCTCAAACAAAACGAAAGAACGGGCAACAGGGTAATAAGCTAAAACCAAGAGGATCACTGAAAAAGGTGGCCTCTTTGGATCTAAAAAACAAAGAAAATTAAAATTAAAAAAATCAAATGAAAACGAAAAAACAGCCTGATGGGTTGTAGAAAAAGGAACCCTTTTGGCTGGTAAATACCAAATCAAATCAAAAACCCAGAAGAAAAAAAGGATCTGGATCTTTGTTCTGAAACTTCTATCTCCTGAAAACAAAGTTGTGAAATTATTTTTGCGTAAGGACAGAAATTTGCAGAAAAAGATTCAGAGGAGCAGGTTGAAGAGAGGACTGAAATCTAAAAAATGAGAACACTCAGGGGCTCACCGAGAAGTGGAAAATATGTTGTGTGGATCTCTCTTGAAGAAAGACGGGAGGGGGAGGGGCCGTTTATATAAGCTCACGATTTGTGGTTAGGAGTTGATTAATTAATTTAATTACAGTGATTAGATTATTTAATGCGACGCTTAAATTACAAGCAATGGACATATATCTTGACGTCATGTATGACCCTTGGATGGGCTCCGGCCAATGGCAGGTCGACTCGTGCCCGATGGAAACCGGCAGCTGTGGGTTTAGATACTGACGTACGACGATACGTGTCAATAGCTTACTGGTTTGAATGTTTGACTTGGCTGGGCCTTGCGGCTTCCCGGTGAGTTCGAGGTGGGCTAATTATGTTTTCTTTTTCGGTTTAAATAAAATTTATTATAAGATAATTATATGCTAGCTTACTTCATTTCATTCTGATTAATGGGACGTAGATTTGTCATTTGGACTCTAGTATTTTGAAATTTTATAGATTTGTTTCATGGGAGCTATTGATCCAAATGATCTCTTTTTAAACTTCAGAAGAGTGTTTTGGCCTCGATTTCTCGTTTTTTTTTGAGACATGAACAAAAGA
This sequence comes from Scilla litardierei, assembly GCA_030789695.1. Classification (NCBI taxonomy): domain Eukaryota; kingdom Viridiplantae; phylum Streptophyta; class Magnoliopsida; order Asparagales; family Asparagaceae; genus Scilla; species Scilla litardierei. Next base: position 9,971 of record JAULAV010007594.1, on the reverse strand, counting down.
GAATATCATAAAGACCCAGCGTAAATCAAGCATGGTCAAAAATGATGCTAATCGTTATGATTTCTCTGGTGGCTTCTTTTGTTTGCTCGTTCCAACTTGAGTGAAGACGACATTTTATGTTACGTCGAAGAGAGTTACGTAGAGACAAAATTTATTTTAAAACTATTACACAGGTTGATTGATTTAGAGCGGCGGGCACCAGGTTTCTTAGAAGAGATTATCTTCTATGAGGTCATTGAAGAGGATGCATGTAATTATTTATATGGGACCAGACGGAGAATGCTCTTTCTTGCGTCCTAAAAATCGGCCTAGTTGATAAAGGTCCGCTCAAATCGTCCATCAACAATCCTCTTTAATAACATGGACTGCTTTTGTGACGGCGAACAATGACCGTCACGTCAGCGCGCTTGATCAAAAATAACGGAGTGCCATCTAACCCAATTAATCCATAATATCAAACGGTCGGTAGAAATTTTGGTAGGAAGATGGCCCGTTTTTGATGTTGAAGCATGTGGCCCTGATGCAAGGTTCTAAGGAGAGGTGTATGGTTGTGAAGAGGCCAAGAAGGGGGTTCTCGACTAAAAGAATACGACGGTGAGAAAGAGAGCCCCGTGGACATCCTGAATAGTTTGACCACAACCCACTCAAAAGTGAGAGCAGATTTCATGTGATTCTTGTGTTTGTTGTTAATTAGAAAATACTAGAAATAACCCGTGTATAAAGTGCACGGACACCCCACCAACAAAAAAAATCAACCCACACAGTAAGGACGCGGGACACATACATGTGTTTCGATGAGTTGTAAAAACGGGTGAAAATGAGAATATCGGATTTGAGTGTGTGTGATGTCTTGGAGTTTTTGGTTTTTTTTATTGGTAGTGTGATTTTGGGTGTGTATTTTGGGGTTGGGTGAGCTTTTGGGTTTTTTGGGTTTTGGGTTTAAGAAGATTGTCTCATGTGACAATGTAACATTGCCATATGGAACAAAAATTCAAAAACCTCCCTCAATTGTAATATAAATATTGACAATCGAAAGAGGGATAAATGGCAATGCGTTGAAAGATGAAATAAAGCAATAATAATACTGTCAAGTATGTCAAATAAAACGAAATAAAAGAAATACTTTGTTTCGTTACTGACGATATAACACGACAAAGAAGTCAGTTTTAGCACGCCACTTCTATTTTTCCCCCAAATGATTTCACTTGCAAGTAGGAATATTGGTACTGGCTAATTAAGGAGAAAATTTTCTTGGTATCTAACTTCAAAACTCATAATCATCATATTTTTTTTGAAGGATTGGATTCGTTCATATTGATCTTTCTGTTCTAAACCCCCAAATCATCAATTTCAAGTGAACACAAGAGGTTTTGCTTGCTCACACATTAAATTTGCGACACGTTGATGACACGCAAAGCCCTTTGGGTTTACTTGAAAACTGGTGGGTTAGAGTTCTAGAACATAAAGATCAAAATGAACTAAACTGATATGCACATCGAAAAAACACGAGGTTTAAGGTTTTGACGCTAGCCAAGCAGGAAATTTCTTTCTTGCCTAGCTGAATCAAATATCCCTCTTAGAAAAATAAGAGGAAGTTAATATTCATAAGTTAGAAATGTTATGAATAGGCCCATTGGGCCAATTGGGTATCCAACCCACTATTGAAAGATATAAATACACGGGTAGGGGGCTCTTAACCCCTTACACCTATTTCTCCCTAAATTCCCTTCACAACACGTTATCAGCACGATCACGCTCATTGGAGGAGACGGCGGCTCGCGGGAAAGGAGATCCACAAATCGCTCAGAAAAAGAAGATCGTAATCTTCTCAACGGGGAGCGAAAAGGGCATCCTTCACCAACCGTCGCCTAGATTCCTCGTCGAATCTAGAGGTAAAAATCCAAACTTTTTAGATCTAAACCTGCTTTTCTCATTAGATCTGCATGTTTTAGGATCAAAAAGTTTACAAACTCGGTTAAATTCAACATTTTTAATAAGATCTGCATGATTAAAACAATAAAAACTTGTTTTTTTAACGATCTAATTTGTTGAAAAATCCGATTTTTACCTCCCCTCGCCTTTTGATCCAAAAATAAAAATCCGCACGCCCGTAGGGCGGAACGGCGGCGCGCTCTTTGCGCCGCCGTCGGAGAACAATCGCCGCGGCCCCAGGCCGCGGCACTGTGCCGCGGCCTCAGGCCGCGGCCAGTCGCCGCGGCCTGACGCCGCGGCGGCCGCGGCTTCAGGACGCGGCCAACTGCCGCGGCCTGAAGCCGCGGCCCTGTGCCGCGGCCTCAGGCCGCAGCCAGTTGCCGCGGCCTGATGCCGCGGCGGCCGCGGCCCGCAGCCGAGGCCTGTCGCCGCCACGACGGCCGCGCCCTACGCGGCCAGCCGTCGCGGCGACACGCCGCGGGCCCCCCCAGGGTTTCCAGAAACCCTAACCCTAACGGGCTATTTTTCGGGGGAGGCCCAATATTAACCCTAATGGGTTGTTTTCATGGCCCAAAAGGCCAGAAAATTAGCCCATCCACAGAAATTATTTTATTTATTTTTGGCCCTAAAAAGCCCAAAATAGTTAAAAGAAATTTTTAAAAAGGGTTGAAAGCGGTAAAATAAAACATTATATTATGGATCAAAAAGGCAAAAAGTTTTTCAAAAAAAAAATGTTTTTTGCACGACACACAATTTTAATTACTTTAAATGCCTGTGTCTTTTTGATTATCTGCGTGGTTGTATGTCGCAAAAATATTATCTGCGTGGATGTGCAAATATTAGGCTATGTTTTTAGGGATCAGCCAGGTTTCCGACACCGTTTTAAATTCCCGCAATTTTTCTTTTCTTTTGAGAGAAACTTTGTATGTGAGGATGAAAATGTAAAAAGAAGACCGAAGGACACCAAAAAGAAGCTGAAGGCGTTTCGCTCAATGAAGATAGGGGCTTCTCTCTGAAGTTCCCGAGTTGTAATTTATTTTCATGCTTTTTATTTTTGATGTAACTTCGGACTGGACTTTTTATTTATTTTTCGGTGTCGGCTGGTTGATCCCCATAGCCTCAGTTCATTTTTTCTGTTTTCATTGTTTATGCATTAAACTGCGTGGTTGATTAATTAGCTTTAATACCATGTTTTAATGTCACAATGAAATCCCTTAACAGCATGCGTGATTGTTAATTTTTAGTAATTAATTATTCACATTTCCTGGAAAAAAAAAGCATGCATGTTAAAATCACACTAATTTAAATTCATGCCATGAAAATGACTACATTACATGCGTGGATGTCTGTCTTATTTTCAGTCTTAATGATACATGCTATTTTTTCCGTACATGCTAGATCATAAAATGGCCAGACTCGCAAATGTAGACTTCTCAGTCCTGAAGGCTGATGGGTCAAACTACCTGAGTTGGCAGTTGGACCTGAAGTTCCATCTGCGCTCTCATGGTTTCAGTCTCACACAGACTGAAAAGGCAACAACTAGTACTGCCCCAGCTAACAAGGAGGTTTCAGTGGAAGCACCTCATACAGAGGAAGTTTCCGATATATTAAAGGCGAAAGCCATTATATATATCAGGAAACACTTAGACTCGACCTTAAAGGACGAGTACCTCACTGTAGAGGACCCTTACGAGCTGTGGGATGCACTCGAGGAGAGGTACCGACATCAGAGGGATGTCATACTCCCCCGTGCACAGTACGAGTGGACTCACCTCCGCATACAGGATTTCAAATCCGTAGCGGAGTATAACTCAGCTCTCTTCCGCATCACCTCACGCCTGAAGTTGTGTGGTGAACCAGTGACGGAGAAGATGTTGCTGGAAAAGACGTTTACGTCCTTCCACGAAAAGGACATGATCCTTATGCAACAATATCGAGAGAGGAAGTTCACAAAGTACTCTGACCTTCTTTCATGCCTGCTCATGGCTGAACAGAACAGAGACCTGTTGGTTGCCACCCACAACCTGCGCCCTCCTGGCTCCGCTCCATTGCCACCTCCTGCAGAGGCCCACTTCCAGTCTTCCCAGAAGAAGAAGACGGACAAAAAGGCAAAATTCCAGAAATGGAAAGAACAGAAGCAGCGGAAGAAGGCCACTCACCCAGCTCCTCCCCAGAACCAGAAGTTCGTGGACAAGAAGCAGAAGAGGATTCCCAACAAAGGAGGCACTCCCAAGAAAGACTGGGAGGACAAATGCTCAAAATGCGGGATGACGTGCCACTGGTCCAGAATCTGCCGCACAGCAAAACACCTCCAGGACCTCTACCAGGCAAGCCTCAAGCCTCGAGCTGAGACAAACCTGATGGAGAGCGCAGCGTTGGCAAAGACCTCATGGACTCCCGAAGATTTCATGGGAGATGATACTCTCTAGATCTGGACCACTTTTATGCAATTATCAATGTATCTTAAATTTTTATGCATCGTATCTAGTTCTATTTTTCATGTCAAACAATATCTTTTTAGCATTTATTTATGAAAGTGAATCTTTTATCTATATTTATTGCTTGAATGTCTTTCCCCAATTTTTTAGATATGGAACTTATCTGCCTAGTGGACAGTGGATCGACGCACTCGATCCTTCAAAACATAGACTATTTCACGAGCGTAAGTAGTTATTCTGGCCCACTGAGAACAATCTCAGGACCAGCAAACATAATCGAAGGATCAGGGGAAGCAATTATATTGCTCCCCGGCAACACACAAATAACACTTAAAAATGCGTTATACTCCCCAAAATCCATCCGAAACCTCCTAAGTTTTAAAGACATCCGTTTAAACGGATATCACTTAGAGACGGTCGAGGAAGATAAAAGGGAATACTTGCTTGTAACGGCTCTTACAAATGGTTCAAAAACCATTGTGGAACGTTTCAAGGGACTCCCCTCGGGACTCTACCAAACAAGTATACAAACTCCAGAAACATCCATGGTGGAGCACCTGCAGTGCCCCCAAACACCAGAATTCCAACTCTGGCACAGTCGACTGGGACACCCTGGTTCGGTTATGATGTACCGCATCATAAAGAACTCCAGGGGCATTGACCTGAAGAACCTGAAGATTCTTCAAAAAGGCAAATTCCCATGTCCACCCTGTTACAAGGGTAAACTGATCACGAGACCCTCTCCACTGAAAGTGGATGTGGAGTCTCCCAGCTTTCTGGAAAGAATCCACGGAGACATTTGTGGGCCGATTCACCCATCAAGTGGTCCGTTCAGGTACTTTATGGTCCTGATAGACGCATCAACTAAGTGGTCACATGTGTGCCTACTGTCCACCCGTAACCTAGCGCTATCTAAGCTTTTAGCTCAGATAATAAAGTTACGGGCCCACTTCCCCGACCACCAGATAAAGAAACTTCATCTGGACAATGCGGGGGAGTTTACGTCACAAGTCTTTCTAGACTATTGCCAAGCTCAGGGAATTGAAGTCGAACATCCTGTAGCGCATGTTCACACCCAAAATGGGTTAGCAGAATCTCTAATTAAGAGACTGCAATGGATCGCTCGTCCATTATTACTTCAATCCCAGATGCCAGTGAATGCGTGGGGTCATGCAATTTTGCATGCTGCATCTTTAATAAAATTAAGACCCTCTGGAGGTCAGTCATCTTCTCCAATGCAACTAGCACTTGGAGCCCCACCAATTGTCTCACATTTGAGAATATTTGGTTGTGCAGTATACGTCCCCATAGCACCACCACAAAGGACAAAGATGGGTCCACAACGTCGCCTAGGCATTTATGTTGGGTTTGACACCCCCTCCATAATTAGATTCCTAGAACCCCTTACGGGGGACGTTTTTAAGGCACGTCTAGAAGACTGTGAATTCGATGAAACATCGTTCCCAAGACTAGGCTCACAGACAAAGAAGCCCGAAGCTTCAGAAAGTATCACTTGGGATACAAAAACTTTATGTCACTTTGATCCGCCAACAAGCCAGTGTGAGGAGGAGGTCCTGAAGATTCTCCACATCCAAAACACTGTCCATCTCTTGCCGGACAAATTTACTGACAACCAGAAGATTGTCAAATCACACGTCCCTGCTGCTAACACTCCAGCTAGGATTGACATACCGCAAAATGGATGCAATCCGCCTGCAGCAGAAATGGTTGGACCTCTCAAAAAGAGAGGACGACCACCGGGATCCAAGGACCAAGTCCCTCGAAAGAGTAGGACCCTTGGCAATGGTAAACAAATACCACCACAGGATGCTAATTTAAGCCATGCTACCCCATCTCTCCCAAACTCTCATGAAGAGGAAAAACCGGGAGAAAATAAAGTATCGATACACTATGTACGAACTGGGGAGTATTGGGACAAAAAAAGCACAACAATAGATGACACATTTGCGTGTAATATTGCCATCAACGTCGCGTACTGCGACGATGATACTGAACCACGCTCTCTGACAGAATGTCAAAGCAGAGATGATTGGCCAAAGTGGAAAGCGGCAATAGGAGTGGAGTTGGATTCACTCACCAAACGCAAGGTCTTCGGACCAATAGTTCAGACACCAAAAGGCGTAAAACATGTGGGTTATAAATGTGTATTTGTTAGAAAACGAAATGAACAGAATGAGATCGTACGCTACAAAGCAAGGCTTGTAGCGCAGGGTTTTACCCAACGTCCTGGGGTGGATTTTGAAGCCACATACTCCCCGGTCATGGACGCGATCACCTTCCGATTCCTCATTGGCATAACAGCACAAGAGGGTTTAGATATGCAACTCATGGACGTGGTTACTGCATACCTATATGGCAACCTAGACCGAGACATCTATATGAGATTGCCTGACGGTTATTCTTTGCCTGCAGCACTAAAAGAGAGAGAACGTGACATCTACTCAGTGAAACTGCAAAGATCATTATATGGTCTAAAACAATCTGGAAGGATGTGGTACAACAGACTGAGCGACTTCCTTGCACAGCAAGGATTTAAAAACGACCCAGTCTGTCCTTGCATCTTTATAAGAGCAAAGGCAACAGGATTTGTAATTATAGCCGTCTACGTAGACGACTTAAACCTCATCGGATCTCCTGAAGAGATCGTAAAGATTTCTAGAAGCCTGACCGAAACTTTCGAGATGAAAGACCTCGGAAAATCAAAATTCTGTTTAGGCCTTCAGATAGAGCATCTTAAAGATGTGATCCTGTTACACCAGTCAACTTACACATCGAACTTATTGAAAAAGTTTCAGATGGATAAGTGCCACCCCCTCAGCACTCCGATGGTCGTCAGATCATTGGATGTACACAAAGACCCCTTCCGGCCGCTGGAAGAGGGGGAGGAAGTACTAGGCCCCGAAGTGCCTTATTTAAGTGCTATCGGTGCACTCCTTTACCTGGCTAACTGCACTCGCCCTGACATAGCGTTTGCAGTAAACTTACTAGCCAGATATAGTGCTGCACCTACACAGCGGCACTGGGCCGGAGTTAAGCATCTTCTGCGCTACCTCCAAGTGTCCATAGACTTAGGTCTATTCTACAGGAAAGGGGCATCAACTGGTTTAGTTGGTTATGCTGACGCAGGTTACAGGTCCGATCCTCATACAGAGAAGTCTCAGACCGGATACATGTTCACATATGGCGGCACTGCCATATCCTGGAGATCTGTGAAGCAGACCATGACGACCGTCTCATCCACCCACTCCGAGCTACTTGCGATCTTCGAAGCAAGCAAGGAATGCTTTTGGATACGCTCGGTGATCCAGCACATACTCACCTCCACCGGCCTGACGACCGGCGTTCTTGCACCCACTACACTCTATGAAGACAATGCAGCATGTATAGCCCAGCTACAGGACGGCTACATCAAAGGTGACAAGACGAAGCATATCTCCCCCAAGTTCTTCTGGACGCACGACCTTCAGAAGCAAAAGCAGATTGAGGTACAGAAGATCCAATCATGTAATAACTTGGCGGATTTGCTTACCAAATCCCTGCCTACTAGTATCTTTGAAAAACTTGTACATGAGATTGGGATGAGGAGAGTGAGTAAATGTAAACTGGGTCAGGATGAGAGAACTATGAACTCATAGATACATAGGAGACTGATGTATAGATTCATAGGAAATCTGCAAGCCTGAAGCTTGGTCAGATAAGGGGGAGTCAACTGCAGAGTTGTACTCTTTTCCATTGGCTACAAGTTTTTTCCCACTGGGTTTTCCGTAGTCAAGGTTTTGACGAGGCAACCTCGTTGACTCTGGATCCTGAAGTATCCACCCCTAAACACATCCCCAAAACAGGGGAAGTTATGTGTTAACTGTTCTTTCTTTAACAAGACAGTTACCCTAACTCGGATCCTGAAGAATCCAACTCTTATTTCAATGTTGATTGGATAAGGGGAAGTGTTATGAATAGGCCCATTGGGCCAATTGGGTATCCAACCCACTATTGAAAGATATAAATACACGGGTAGGGGGCTCTTAACCCCTTACACCTATTTCTCCCTAGATTCCCTTCACAACAAGAAATTAGTTCTACCGCTTGGGTTAAACTTTTGGGGTTAAATAAAACTTTATTTACTAATTATGAAACTCACTCATATCATTAGGTGTGGATCCGAACTCTGTTTGCTCATGTTCTTGACATTGTATCAGAATCGAATCACTTGATTCTTAAGCTAAATCTTGCAAATCTTGTTTCATTACTGTCTCGTTAATTCTACACATTCATAGGTTTCGTCGAATCCTATCAATCTGTATATGGTGTAAACATTTGTATGTAATGGCCTAACGCAAGGCTTCAACATTATATCGAAAGAAATTGATGTTCATAAATTAGAAATGGGCGTGCACATGTTGACGTAAATTTTTTAGTTAGGTGTAATTTCAATTAGTGGTTTACTTCTTCACAGAAATAACAAGTGTACGTGGTACACTGTCATGGTGTTAAACCGGCCCGGCCGGGCCGGCCCGGCCCGGGCCCGGCCGGCCCGGCCCGGCCCGGCCCGGCCCGGGCCCGGCCCATTCAAAACCCGGGCCGGGCCGGCCCGGCCCGGGTGGGTAGAACCCGGGCCCGGCCCGGCTGTTTTTTATATAAAAACAGCCCCGAGGGGCTTTTTTTTGCCCAAAAACCCGGGCCGGGCCGGGCCGGCCCGGCCCGAGGCCGGTTTCCTAGGCCCAGCCCGGCCCGGGGGCCGGGCCCGGGCCGGGGCCCGGCCCGGGTACGGGCCACCGGGCCCGGGCCGGGCCGGGCCGGCGGGCCCCCGGGCCGTTTTTACACCATGAGTACACTGTGACCAAAGAAAAAATCGACACATAGGATGCGGACCGTGCACAGCTGCAAAGTAGAGCGAAGTGTGGGTGAGGTGGGTAGGTATCAGCTGTGGGTAAAAGGTAGAAAATTAGGGGTTAAAGTGCAAAAAACGTTTGATGCAAAATAAAAAAATACCAATGACAAACACATAAATATGGGGTACAAGTACTAGAGATAACTCATACATATATAGCTTGTGGATACAAGAAAAAAAATCCACATTAGAAGTGGGACCCAAACACATCTGAAAAGGAGAGAGAAGTGTGATCGTGTGTGGGTCGTCGATGGGTAAAAGAGGAAAAAGCAGGCGTTAAAGTGCAAATAAGGTGGGAAGTGGCAAAGTAGGAAAAAAAAAACAAATGGCAAACCTTTAAATATAAGAAAGTGGGAGTGTTTTTCGGGAGATGCTCATTGGGTTCATGTAAGGGCAATGCCAAACATGTAAATAGCTAGTGAGACTTTGGGGGCTCTTTTTTTGGGGGTGTGAGGTGGCACCGCCATGTATGTGGTTGATGTGACACTTCTTATTTTACCGTATGTGACAAAGGGTGCCGCATGTCATAGTAGTACAGACATCAAATCACATCTCTCAATTGTGTAGTAGATATATATTATTTATCCATTATAAATAAGATACATCACATGCACAAAATGCATGGTGACACAAAGAAAACCCTCACATGATGCAGGGCTTGCGTGCAGTGTCAAACGAGAGATAAATGTGGA
>JAULAV010007591.1:0-29644 GCA_030789695.1 Scilla litardierei | reverse complement strand
AATGTTGGACTTCACCACTAGGTGAACAGCCCAACCCCGTGCAGAGAACATGGATGATCTGACACCCGAATCAAGAGCTAAAGGAACCTCTCGAAACATATCCCGAAGAACAGATTGTTCAAGATCGTCAATCTCAGAGAAGCTGATATCAGTGGGGAGGGAACCGACAGAAGGAATCCTAAGGATAATCCCTAAAAGAGAGGGAGTGAGCTGAATGTGGGTTCCCTGGACGACAGTATCAAGGATGCCAGTAGTCGAATACTCACCGCGAACGCGGTTCGCATAGAAGAGCTTCACCAGAAATGGGTAGGCTCTAGGGGACTCGCTCTGAGAGAAGCGAAAAAGATCGGCCAGATGAGTAGCGGACAGAATGTCAGAAAGTCTCTCAGCAGTAAATGCGGGGAAAGCAATGTACCGCTCCCTAAGCAGATTGATCCCAAGAAGAGAATGGAACTTTTCCAGACAAAGATCGTCTCTGCAAACGGGAACCAGGGGATCAGAGGGGGGGGGTACAGCAGGAGTTTTTTCAGACGAACTGGATGCAGAAGAAGACACATGAGGACTCTCAGCAGCATGCTCACTGATGTGAACACCAGTAGGCTTACGCTGACGACGAATCAAGGGCTGAGCATCACTCGATGAAGAAGAAGGAAAATAACCTGGTGACGATGAACGTATGGGTGACTGGGCAAACTTGGTTCGAGCTTTATAGGGTTTCTTTCTCTTGGCAATGAGTTTCTTAGGTGCCCTAGGTTGTTTGGAAGCAATGATCTTCTCTTTTCCCTTAGGTTTAGGAGCCATGGGAACAAGAGAGGAAAAACAAACACAACAAATGGAAACAACGGAGGACAAGAGAGAGAAAACACACCAACCGAGGGAAGATAGACGATCGCGAAGATGAAGATCAAATACGACGGTAGAGCACGACTGACAGCGACAATTGGGAGGAGATCGACGGTTGAAGACACGAAATCGATTGATTTTGTAGAGAGAATCGAGCGGGAAGTTGAACGGTCGATACGGAGGAGAGAGAAAACGACGTGGGGAAATGATCGCGTCGGTTGAATATAAATTAGGGAAAATCAATCTGAGCCGTTGGATCAAAGAATCGACGGCTCGGATCAAATCAAATGAACCGACACAGCAGGAGACAGTCGACTGGAGAACAAAAGTCAGTCGACTGTAAGAAGTGATAAAATTAATTCTCAGAAAGATGGGCAGTCGACTGGCAAGTAAAATGCAGTCGCCTGTCCGCTGGACAGTCGACTGACATATACTCAACAGTCGGCTGGCCGAGAATCAATACATATCACAAGAAAAACAGAGAACACTGTAAAAAATTGACAGACAGAACAGTCGCCTGTTACATGAACAGTCGACTGTAAAACAGTCAACAGTCGGCTGTGCGAAAGATATCAGTTTTCATATGAAAGATATAGAGTAGGGCAGTCGACTGTCAAAAGAAACACAGTCGTCTGTCCTAGTCCAAAAATGCACAGTGAGATAGAATTCCAGAGAATAAGAACACTCACCCTAGGACCTATACTCTAATCACAAATACATATTAAAATCCTTATGAAAACAATAAATCTATTGAAACACAAATTATTCCAATCAACTTTGAAAACTCATGAAATCAAATTAGTCACAATTGCCTTTCTTAATCTCATAAAACAATAAAGCACATGAAGAAAGACAATCAAATATATATGAGCTCAATAAGGAGTTATAGCATGAAAATTGAGCTTCTAGATTTCAGATTCACCCATAATTCCCAATTCTCCACGCAACCTTACAAATGAATCTTCTTTAAGAGGTTTAGTGAAGATATCGGCAATTTGTTTTCGGGTTTCAATATACTCTAAGATGATGTCCTTCTTAGCTACATGATCATTTATAAAATGGTGTCTCACGTCTATGTGTTTGGTACGGGAGTGGTGTACCGGATTCTTGGAAAGACAAATAGCACTTTGATTATCAACCATGATAGGGCAAGTATCACAATTGACACCATAGTCACTAAGAGTGTGTCTCATCCAAAGAACTTGTGCACATGCAAGACCCGCGGCAATATATTCCGCTTCAGTCGTGGACAATGAAACCGAATTCTGTTTCTTAGAGAACCAAGAAACCAAGGAATTTCCTAAGAAATGGCATGTGCCACTAGTACTTTTCCTATCGGACTTGCATCCGGTAAAGTCGGTATCACTATATGAGATTAACTCATATGTGCTAGACTTAGGGTAAAGTAACCCATAATCTAGGGATTGATTGAGATAACGAAATATTCGTTTAACCGCAATCAAGTGTGACTCCTTAGGTCTTGCTTGATATCTAGCACAAATACATACGGAAAACATGATATTGGGCCTACTAGCGGTTAAGTAAAGTAAGCTACCGATCATACCTCGATATAGACGAACGTCTACATCTTTTCCGCTTTCATCCTTGTGTAGATGAGTAGTAGTACTCATGGGAGTCCTTTTGCTTGAAGACGATTCCATCCCGAATCGTTTAATAAGCTCCCTTATGTACTTTGTCTGATGTATGAAAGTGCCATTCTCCATTTGTTGAATTTGCAATCCAAGGAAGTAGGTGAGCTCTCCCATGTGGCTCATCTCAAACTCATCCTTCATAGATTTGGAAAATTCTTGACAAAGATGAAAGTTAGTAGAACCGAAAATAATGTCATCTACATAAACTTGAATCAAAAGAATGTCATTTTCATAATCTTTAATGAAAAGTGTAGAATCAACTTCTCCCATTTTAAAACCTAAATTCAAAAGAAAGGTCTTAAGGCGATCATACCAAGCTCTAGGAGCTTGTCTCAATCCATACAACGCTTTCTTAAGTTTGAAAACATGGTTTGGAAATTTCTCATGAATAAAACCGGGAGGTTGAGAAACATAGACTTCTTCATTTACAAATCCATTTAAAAATGCACTTTTAACATCCATTTGGAATACCTTAAAATTCTTATGGGATGCAAAAGATAAAAGCAACCTAATAGCTTCTAATCTAGCTACGGGGGCAAAGGATTCTTCGAAATCAATACCTTCCTCTTGCCGATAGCCTTGAGCTACTAACCTTGCTTTGTTCCATGTGATTACCTCGTTTTCATCCGTCTTGTTCTTGAAGATCCATTTGGTCCCAATAGCTTGGTGACCACTTGGAAGAGGTACAAGTTCCCAAACTTCATTTCTCTCGAAATGCGCTAGTTCTTCTTCCATAGCCACTATCCAAGAACTATCCTCACAAGCTTCTTGAATGTTCTTTGGCTCAATGGTAGAGACGAATGCGCAATTGGAGAATTCTTCAATTCTTGATCTCGTTCGAACACCCACACCAATATCTCCAATGATTTGGTTATGAGGATGGTTGCGAACGGTTGGATAAGCTTTGGGTAAACCTGGATCACTAGGAACAACTTCAACAACTTCGTTAGAAGTGTTAGTCTCAACAATATTATCATTAATCTTGACATTATTAAGAGAATCACAAAGAATGTCTACATTATCATCATCAACATGAGGAAAATCAAAATCTTCATAAAACGATACGTGAAGTGATTCCTCAATCGTTGAAGAAGTTTTGTTGTATATCCGGTAGGCTTTGCTATGTGTGGAATATCCAACAAAGATTCCTTCATCGGATCTTGGCTCAAATTTGTCTAAATTACCAAAGGTGTTCTTTATAAAACATTTTGAACCAAATACACGAAAATATTTCACTTGAGGCTTTTTATCGTAAAACAACTCAAAACAAGTTTTGTTTGTTCGGGGTCTCACTAGGATTCTATTGAGCACATAACATGCCGTGTGCACCGCTTCTGCCCAAAATTGTAGTCCTAAATGACTATCATGGAGCATAGTGCGAGCACACTCAATAAGAGTCCTATTCTTTCTTTCTACAACACCATTCTGTGGTGGTGCACGAGGAAAGGAAAAGTTATGAGTTATCCCGGAGTCATCACAAAACTTAGTAAAAGATTCATTCTCAAATTCTTCTCCATGATCACTACGAATAGTGATAATGGTGGATCCTAAAAGATTCTGAATATTCTTTGCAAATTTGGTAAACTCTTCATGAGCTTCATTCTTATTAGTTAAGAATGAAACCCAAGTAAATCTAGAAAAGTCGTCAACGAAAACTAGTCCATAATGAGCATTACCTAAAGAAGCGGTTCTAGTTGGCCCAAACAAATCTAAATGTAGAAGTTCTAGGGGCCTCCTAGAAGTAATCCCTTCTTTAAGCTTAAATGAATATTTACTTAGTTTACCTCTTTGACATGAATCACAAAAGTTTTTCTTATTAAAAGCAATCTTAGGAAAACCTTTGACTAGATCATGCTTAGCTAACTTATATAAGTGCTTGAAGTGAACATGACCAAAACGGCGATGCCATAATAGTTGTTCACTTATGTTAGCAACTAAGCAATGTTCTACGGTGTTAGGCAAGCTTAAATAATAAATATTTTTACGCCTAATATCGGAAAATAAAACATTTGAATCACAATCAACAATTGTACACAATCCTTCTCCGAAGTTAACCTTATAACCTTTGTCACAAAGTTGACTTATGGAAATGAGGTTGTGACATAAACCACTAACAAGATAAACATTAGTAATTAGGGGTTTGGAAGGATTACCAACGATACCTACTCCAATGATGGTTCCCTTTTGATTACCTCCAAAAGTGACCGTTGCACCATCTTTGATGCTAATCACTTCTGAGAGCAATGAGGGATCTCCCGTCATGTGTTTGGAGCAACCGCTATCAAGAATCCATCCTTTCCCTTTAGAGCTAATAAGGCATTTATTGCTCTTCTTCTTTCTCTTGTGTACCTATATAATATATGATTCGGGAAGTTGGCGCCACGTGGCCGGTCGCTCCGCGCAAGCTCCGTTTTCTTGCGCATGGGGGGGATTCGGCTGCTAGGGCTTAGGGGGGTTGGAGGAATAGGAAAGCGCAGGTCGAGGCGGTCGGTTAGGATTTTGACCTAAATTTTTTTTTGAGATTCCTCCATGTTTAACCTCATTCCATGAATGTCATTGCATATCATATTTTGGCCTCCTTGTCCTTACGCCATTAGCTTTGTTTAGTCCCTACTTGCTTAATGCCATGCGATTTTTCGGATTATCATTTTGGTATCGATTTCTCGATGTTGGATTGGTATGTTTTCATTTCTTTTCCAATTTGGATTCATATGTTAATATACCATGTATGAAGCTATTTTATACGTCGTGATATCTCTTTGAAACAATTTGGGAAAAGTTTGGTGTAAGTGATTGCATTTGTTGGGATGAACGGTGTGGTTTTTAATTGGATTGGATTTGGCCATCTTGTGTATGCTTTGTTTTCTTCTTAGAAGTGGGTGGATGAGTTGCTAATTTGTGTTGGAATGAAAAAAGAGAGTAGTATAAGTGAATGTTTCTTTCTAATCGAATTGAGTAGCCGGTGCCCCACGAGACATTGGGGAGGAAGCCAAAAATGAGATTTAGGAGATCATTCCATCCATTTGCATATATAGCGTCATCGCGTGTATGTAAATGTGGTCGTGTTTGCATTTATGGCGTTATCACGTGAATGCAAAACATAAACATCAAAAACAAAAAAAAAGAAAAAGAAAAGAAAAGAAAAGAAAAATGAAAGAATAAGCAATATGATTGATGCAATCTTATCTCCCACCACTTAGAAGGAATTTCTTTTTGTTTTGGCCACTTTCGTGAAAATTGGAAATTTTGACATCGTGATATTTTCCCGATACGTGTGATACGGTGCTTATTTCTTCACTTTTCTTTGAATTGGATTGAGGGGAGTATCATTTGTTGTTTGCTTTCATATATTTGGTATATTGGCTTTGAAATCAATTGGAAACATCATTTTGGAGTATGCCATGATGATATCGAGGATTTGGTGCATGTTTTTCAATTTAATCCGAATTTTTCGCATATTTGCTAGGGACTAGCAAAAAGCTAGTTGGGGGGTGTGATTCGGGATATAAATTGCAAATTTTCCCCCTAACTATCCCCATTTTGTGCCAAAGATTTGGCTTAATTGTGCTCTTTTTGGGTATATTTTCATTTCATATCAATTTTAGGGCTTATTCTCATTCTTGGTACAAAATACGGTTTTTATCGCCTTTATTGGCCTCCTATTATTTTTCCTATGCTCCTGCCATTATTTTGATCATAGCTCCATTTTTTTGGGAATTATTTGAGCTTTGGAACATTTTATATGGATTATTGGAGGTTAATATTGCTTTCTTTTATAGTCATTATATTAATTTTCTAATCAAATGGACTAATTTCTGCTTCCTATATTTTTCAGGTACTCCTGGGAGTCTTGGGGATTTTCCAGAATTTTTTGGGATTTTTCTGAGATTTTTAGGTAGTTGGCGCCACGTGGCCGGTCGCTCCGCGCAAGCAGCAGGCGCGCGCTTATTTTAATAAAATAAAAAAAAAACTAAAATGTTTTGCGGGCCGGCCTGCCGGCCGGCCCGCTTGGGCCGTTTTGTTATAAAAGAAAACAAAACGGAGCGGGCTTTGGCCCGCTCGAAATTTCGAGCGGGCAAAGCCCGCTCCGTTTTCTTGCGCAGCATTTAAATGCGGGGCCTAGGGCTTAGGGGGGTTGGAGGAATAGGAAAGCTATCTCTCATTTTGTAATGAACATTGTATGAATTTGTCTATGAATATCATCTTGTTTAGTATGATTGAGTAGTGCTATTGTGCTTGGGTTGTGATTCATTGGGTTGATTGTTAATTGGAGCCCTAATTTCCCTCTTGCCCAAATTTCATTGCTAATGTGGATGTGTAATTAGGGCACAATTTTAATTGGTTAAGTCCCGAGAGGGCACAATTTGAGAAAATACCATGCTCATATTTGATTAGTGTTTCGATTATACGTCCATCCCTATTGCTAATTGTGATGTCCTTTAAAGCTAAATATTCCGATTGGGCCTCCTTAGCCGGATGACCGATTGTGTTATTTGAGGGTGAATTGGGCTTGATTGGCACCGATCTTGATGAACCCACAATCCATGCTCCTTACCTAGCAATCCTACCTTCCCACTTTTGGTTCTCCAACCCTACCCTCTTAAGTTAGAATTTTTAGTTTCGTCACACTTATTCCTACTCATCCACCGTTAGTTGAGGTAGTTGTTTTCACGCTTTATTTTTCTTTATCTATCAAACTTGTGAACATAGAACGACTTGTCCCTGTGATCCGGTCAACCAATATACCATAAGCTTATGGTACCCAATGTTTGTTGGGTCCAAGGGGATTAGCCCTTTGGAAGCCAAGTTCAAGTGGACTTCCGCTTCCCAACATAGTTTGTAACGACCGGTCTTTATCAACGATATTATCTGTTTTTATCTAGTGTAGTTTTCGTCTGTATCCGTAGTTAGGCGTATTTGTCCCCATGCACGTACCAATTTTTTTTTCTCCATGTTAATTTTTTTCCTATTATTATCTTATGACACTTGTCATTTATTATATTTAGTAGTATTATTATTATTTGATGTATGTCTCATTTAAATTGTCTGTTTTTAAACTTTCAAAATTTAAGTCTGATTTCAAATCTTTTCAAACCTTTTAATAGTCAATGTAAATTTTCCTTTTGTAAAACCCATTCAACCCAATTGATTACTAATGTTCCTTTTAATCTTATCTTTCAAACCCTTCCTATTTTAAGCTCATATAAACTCTACTTCTATATATATCATTAAAACCCTAGGCTCACCTTGTAACTAACGCAACAGGCCTATACACAACTCAGCCCACATCTATTTCGTTTTAAAACCCTAGAGGCCAATGTGCACATCATATTGAAACAAACCTAGCCTAACTCTAGAACTCACAGCAACCTATTTCTATGCTAACTTGCTCCTTCAAACAACCTATAATAATAATATATAGATGAATAAGGATGAAAAGCCTAGGCTTGCACCCTACTCTCTTTTGAACCCAGCCTACTCTTTTTATATGTTAGATGAACCTAGTACAAGCCATTTCCCCTTCACGTGCTGCACAACAAAGCCTAGTACAGTCTATCCTATCATATTACAAGCCCATTCTTTTAACCTACTAGTTCTTATAATACCCTATAGGGCATCTACAAGCAGCCTACCCTCCACATATAATTTAAAACCCTAGTTCTCCTATTTTTCCCCCTAGAACACAGCCCGCCGCCCCGTGTTTTTTTTCTCCATGCAGACCAACAACGGCGGCCTCTTTTCTTCACCTTCGCCATACACGCAAGGAGCAACGGCCCTGCTCCTCCCTCACGCCGCCCTACCCCGCGAGCGGCCTCCCCTTCCCCGGACTTCACCCACAGGCCTGCTCCCCTCGCAGCGGCAACCTCCTCGCACGCTCAGGCAACTCGCAACGCCAGTTTCTCTCCCCTCGCCACGCACATCTCCTCCCCATCCCCACTGCCACAGCCACCACCGACGTTCCAATGCTCTCCGACCTACAGCTCTCTGCGCCGACGGTCGACTGCAGAATCACCGACCACCACACGCACGACAGCTCTTTGAGATCGCCGGACTCCTCCTCAGCGCTCGATCTCCCCTTAGATCCTGCTGATCTCGCCCTAGCCTCTCGCGAGACCCCATGGTCTTGTAGCGATGGCAGCGGCCTCATTGGTCGCAGCGATGCGCGGCACCCCAATAGCTTCGAGGAGCACCTCTTCACTTCGATTAGGTGTGTTCACTGGCACAAGATTTTCTCAGATGCTTTCTCTCATTTAAACCTTAGGTTAGTTTTTGCAAGGATGAGGGTATAACTATATATATGCTTTGGCAACTCTTTTGTGGCAGTTATATTTTATGTTAATAAGAGGCTGAGTGAAGGGTATACTCACATATTGGCTAATGATGATAAGATGCATCATTTATACTTATGATCTTAGCAGCTCTTGTTTTAGAATAGGTCAGTAGTTAAAGGATAATAATATGTTGTATTGGGTTTGGATGTTCTGTTTATGGGATAATTAGTGTATGAAATTTTCTAGTGTCTCAATTGGTTCTTTCTGTTGTTAACTTTTCGTGCCTGTCCTAAAGTAGTATGATCCATGCATCTTTCCTGAAGTCGTACCCCATAATACTTATGCAACCAGTAACTAGAGAATGTTGTACGGCCATATGATTGTTACTGTCTACACTCTGAGCATGAAGCCCTCACTAACACAAATGCATGCCTTTGGATGTCACAACTTGGCATGCTCTTCCCAGTGGAAATGTGTATCTGGCTACATGTAATAGGCTTAGTCTTTAGATACCATAATCCTCAAGGAGTATATGATGAGTTTGACTTCATGATTACACGACAACTCTGGCCTTTATGCGTCATATGAGTCTCTTTCAACTACTCTGCCCTTGATTCCATTCTAAGCTTCCGCTTTTCCTACATAAAATCAATCTTACTTGGGCCCTTTCCATCTGAATATATTAATTAGTAATATTAGTTCCAATATTGGTCTGTTAAGATCTGTATGTTGGTTGGTTCATTCTTATATAACTATTAGTATTATAAACGATGATGATGTTAATGTTATTTTATGATAGCTTACATATATATATATATATCAGTACCTCAGTTTAGTGATACATACAAGTAATAAATTTAAGTTTTAGTATGTTACCTATAATTATGTACAAGTTAGTACTTGTTGAATTAATTAGCTAAAACTCCCTTTTAATATCAGATCTACTAACGCAGATCAAATCACGCCTACCGTTGCAATCTTCTGGTCATCCAATTCACCGGAAATCAGGCAAGTGTGTAATTAAATACGAATTTTTGAAGTTTGATGACTAGTACTCTATTTTTACTTCAATCTGCATATCCTGAAAACTACATGTTAATTTACGCATGAAATCTTTTCCGTAACGTTTTAGACTAAAAATGTGACGTCTGGACATACAACTTGTTAGTGTGCAACGTTAAACATTGGCAAAGAAAACTCAGTTTCGCAACCTGTTCGTTAAACCCACATGTTCAACACTCTCGTTAGTTTATTGTAAATGTCGGGCAACCCTCTTTTAATGATTGAAGATGTTGTATAAATGGAAAGATGACATTGTTAAATTGGTACATAACTTGTCTGGATATTTTTGAATGTTTAACAAATTATGACATCGTGAAATCGTGCGCCTCGAAGGCGGTATCGTGATATCGTGATGTCGTGTGAGTTGACTAGGTCGGCTCGTGTTCCGGCAAAACTTTTGGGTGGGGTTAGGGTTGAGCGGCCACTGGGCGTATGAAAGGTACTCTCCTCAAGAGCACCACCCGACGCGGTGGGTTAGTGTCAATCACGGTAAGCCCCCGTGAGAGGAACAACCTTCTCATCATGACCTAAAGGCGAGAACCCTAGATTAGATATGAACTCTTGACATGAAAACTTGCAACGCTAACTTGGTCATCTTGATAATTGAAATGCTAATGAACTCAAAGAAAAACCCTACTATAATTCTTGCAACTGCTTAGAAATACATGTTAGGGATGTTTACTTTTTGTTTCAGTATAATTGTCTCGTTATATTGCTGCAGTCACCTTTCTTTTTAAAATGTTTAATGTTTCCTAAATTTGTAACAGCTGCACATCTTGTTTGGGTTGCTAACCTTTTCTTGCTGCCTTGCTGACATACATTCATTGTTTGTGGATGTATGTCAGATTCAACGCTTGAGTACCCGGAGGATTCGTACGTGACGCCGGGCTCGGAGAGCCAGAGTTCGCCGTAGACGCCGAGCCGCTTTCTGCGGAAGACTAGAGCCTTCGTCACTGCTTTGAGTTTTAGTTTAGTTCCTTGCAGTGGGATTAGTGTTTTGTCATAGTTTCCTTTTTGGCCATGCTGAGGCCCAGTTGTATTATTTTCTTGTATGAACCATTCTGGAAGTGCCCTTTTAATTGAATGAAATGTTTTCTGATTGTTCTGATACGCAAAATGCAAGGACCCTTTTCTGTGTTTTTATCACATACGCTTATTGAACTCGAGCTTCACCGCTCCAGTTCAAGCGGACCGCGTAACGCTCTCGCTTCCAGTGTCTTTTGGGAAGCGGGGCGTTACAGGTTTTAGTGGTGGCCCATGCAGGTCATGCAACTGGAAAATTCAGAACAATGAGAACACTTTTCATTAGCCAAAACGCCCAGAATTTGTTCGTACGCGAAATTACTCGAATGCCTGGTCTCAGCACGATAGGAAGCCCAATACCAGGATAATAGGAATAGTTAAACGCTCGTGCTCGCTAGTTAGACACCCTTGCCGTGGCTTAGAATTATCATCTTAGGAGTCACCCTATCGATTGATCATCCAGTTCTGACCGTTAGACTTTTGAGTTCGTTAGTCGTTCGCTTGGATTTATCGGATCTAGGGCCCAACCGAGCGTAGCGATCGTCACCAAGCCAGTCGAACCTGATTCTTGTCCTCGATTCACATGGACTCTTCATATCCGCCATCTTTTAAAAAGTGTTTTCGATATTTCATTTATTGAATCCTTCGCCAAGTTTAAAATTCTTTCGACAAACTTTTACTTAGATTCTCTACACTTCAGTCGACTTAAACCCGATCTTGATTATGAAACTCTTCTGATGCGATCTTTAATTACTACCTTATAACGATTTCCTCACATGCACCTTTCGCACTTCTATTTCACATGACTACTCTATTTTTCTCAGGCAATGAACTTTTTAAAAACTTTATTTCTAAGTCGCTAGTTCAAATGTCACCTCCTTTTCTTACTAATGTATTTCGAAAACGGTCTTGGATACATATTTTTAAAATACCTTCCTGAGTTAAATAGAGCTTTGAAATCCCGTGTGTCGGTTTTATAATCATTGTCTTCATACATTTAAAAAAAATTTCTTTTTACAAATCTACTTCCATTTACAAAACAATCATTACAACACACTGCACATATTACTCTTCACCTGTCATTTGACTAAACATATTTTACGTTTTAACTTCTACCGTATACTCGCTACTTTACGTGAGTTATAATGATATTATTATTTTTGCACATATCCTTTTCTCTTTAATTATTTAAATATCCATAAATATCCTATGTCATCAGCCAACTAACCTCTTATCCATCCCACATCCGGAGCCGTTCATCACAACATTAATTCATTGCCGCTTTCAACTTTGAATCCTACACTTGCTTAGTTGTCACTTTTGAACTCATCATTGCTTAGTGAGATCGTTAGCTTTGATTGTGGTATTGTTTGGTGCATGTGATGATAGTGACTGTGGACCTGCGTATGCTAATCTCTATATACCACCCATGAATGAGTGTGCTTACCTTTAGGATATTACTATGGAGTGATGGTCTATTGTGTCATATGTGCATGTACGGAAATTTGTGATATATATGTATATAGGAGGGTGTAGAATAGTTACCGTTATATACATACTTAGGCGAGTGATTGGCTATATCACTATAAGAATATCTGTGCGTGTTAGATTTAGTATTTACCAGTTACTAGGAGTATATGTATCTTAGCCGTACTTGTTAATGGTTGTAATTGGGTGTTAGTACAGTGCTGTGCATGTTAATGATAATAGGTACGTATAGTTGTGTGTGCGGATTTATTATGTGATCTATATGTTAGCATGTCTGGCGTGTGCTCGTGCGTATAAATATGTATGTGGTTAGTTATCGGTTTATATATTTATATACATTGTATGAATAAGTGTTTTATATGTGTAGTGGGATTATAATATTTCCCTTACGGGATGATGTGTGAGCGTGTGTATACCAGGAGGTATGCATGGCCGTATGATGTGACGATGTATATGTGAATGTATGTAATAGTATACTTGCCTATGTAGGTTACCATGGTTGTGTATACTGGTGTGTGTGTGTATATATGTACTATATAGATATGAGATAGGAGTGTAGTGGTGTATGTTTGTATACATATGTATAAATATTTGAAAGTGTGTGATATATGAGTAAGTGTATGGATATGGATGTATATTGTTTCATTATAATGTATGTATGACTGGGATAGATAGTGCCTAAGTCCGCCCACTCCTATGTCGGCCTATTTAAGGAAGTCTGAAGACGGACTTGATCCTAAGGTGGGTAGATTACGACGACCCTAGTGCTGTGAGTGTTGGATATGGAAGACTTTGTTGGCAAAATCAATTTGTTTCCATTTGACAAATGCTTCTTCTAAATCTGAGATCATTTGTTGGCATGCAAGACTTGGTCAAATTGGACCAACTAGAATGGATAGACTTGCCAAAAGTGGCTTGCTATCTAATGTTTCAAAAGTTGAAATGTCAACTTGCAAACATTGTCTTGTAGGAAAACTTGTCGCAAGCCGTTTGGAACTGGCACAAGGGCCGAAGTTCCATTACAGCTTATCCATTCAGACATTTGCGGTCCAATGAATGTTAAGACAAGACGCGGGAAGTCCTATTTCATCACCTTCATTGATGATTTCACTCGTTTCGGTCACA
Source organism: Scilla litardierei (assembly GCA_030789695.1). Classification (NCBI taxonomy): domain Eukaryota; kingdom Viridiplantae; phylum Streptophyta; class Magnoliopsida; order Asparagales; family Asparagaceae; genus Scilla; species Scilla litardierei. The sequence continues at coordinate 16,179 of JAULAV010007591.1, read as the reverse complement.
TCTATTTGATTTCCCACAAACATGAAGCTTTAAACTTGCTTCAAAAACTATATGAGTTTAGTGGAAAATCAACTAGATCGCAAGATAAAGGTCTTGCGAACCGATCGAGGTGGAGAATATCAATCAACGAGTTTTAAGGAACTCTGTGATGAAAAAGGCATAGTTCATCAAATAACTATGCCTTATACTCCACAACAAAACAGTGTTGCGGAAAGAAGAAATAGGACATTGATGGAAATGGTCCGATCAATGATGTCTCAGGCAAATTTGCCCATCACCTTTTGGGGTGATGCATTATTGACGGCATCGTTCATCTTAAACCGTGTACCCTCGAAGTCGGTAAATTCTACTCCTTATGAGTTGTGGAACAATAGAACTCCAGACTTAAGCATTCTAAAACCTTGGGGTTGTGCCTTTTATGCACATTTATCCTCTCACAAATACGGCAAACTTGGGCCACGTGGGAGGAAGTGTATCTTCATCCGATACGCTGAAAACTCCAAAGGATATGTTTTCGTCGGTCAAGAGGACAATGGGGGTCTTATAGAATTCGAATCGAGGGATGTTGTCTTCTTGGAAAACGAGTTTTCCAAGACAGGGTGAGATAAGTCAAGACTTATCCTTGTTTTAGATTTGGGATCAAAAAGGATCGGAACGTTCGAGTGGGAGAATTCTTGGTGAAGAAGAAAATACGTTTCAAACTTCACCTATGAATGATACGAACGATACCAATCCTATTCCGAGTGGGAGTGATGTTATTCCAAGTGGGAGTGATATCATTCCAAGTGGGAGTGATCAAACTCAAGCAACACGTAGTAATCGAACGAGGCTAACACCCTCTCAGATTCGAGGATGAATTTCCTCAAACATTCATTACTACAAGATGATGACGAACCTGCAAATTTTAAACAGGCCGTCACATGCCCTGCTAAAGATAAATGGAAAGCGACGATGGAAGAAGAACTTCAATCCATGAAAACAAACCAAGTCTGGGACTTGGTTGATTTACCTAAGGGACGTAAAGCCATTGGGAACAAGTGGGTTCTCAAAATCAAGCATAAGGCTAATGGCTCCATCAAGAAATATAAAGCTCGCCTTGTTGCGAAAGGTTTCACGCAACAGGAAGGAATAAACTACGAAGAGATTTTTCCTTTCCTGTCGTGCGTTTTTACCTTCAATAAACAAAGGCGAGGGTCTATGTTTGGAAATGTGTCCCAAAGATCCAAAAGAAAGCTATGGAAAAGGTTCCATACTCCAGTGCTGTCAGAAGTCTGAAGTACGTCATGATGTGTACCAGACCAGACATTTGCTATGCTGTTGGTATGGTAAGCCGTTACCAATCCAACCCAGGACATGCACACTGGAAAGCGGTGAAGAGGATATTAAGGTACCTCAAAGGGACTGCGGACTATGCGTTATGCTATTTGTAGCATTCGGCATGGCGGTCCAAGAAGCTGTTTGGCTTAGGAAATTCTTAGACAGGCTGACAGATGCCACTGACTCGAGCACTGTTCCTATATACAGTGATAGTCAAGCTTCGATTGCCTATGTCAAAGATCCTAAAATTTCATTATAAGACCAAACACATTGATATTCGATTCAAGTTTGCGAAGAACTATGACAAACGGAAGGAAGTAGACATAGGTTACATATCCACGCATAAGATGATAGCGGATCTCCTTACTGAGGCGATCCCCAGAGATGTGTTTTTTCAAACACTTATCATCTATGGGAATGCGTAGGTGCTGAGCTGTATCATATAATATTTCCCATGTCTATAGAAGATCAAAGTTTAATTTGCATACAAGTTTCTTACAAATGATTTTATGTACATTTGTGTTTAAGTCTCAGCTATTTTATTGTGTGTATGTCGGACAGATTAAGGTTGGCTCTCTCACATGAGCAACCGCCTTATCTTATCAGATGGATAAGATAGAGATGAGACTAGTTTAAAGTCAAAATCATTAGACAAATGATTTAGAGTCGTGACTTAAACAAGATAGTCGAATGAAAGATCTGCATCATATGGATGCTTACAAAAGATCTGAGATCTGTATCACAAGGATATTTGAAAAAGATCTCATAGGATTTTTTTTCCTATCTGTCTTATGCAGGATGAGAGTCCGGGAATATTCCATGAGTAGTAAGGGGACTCAAAAGATAGACACTGTGGTGTCTGATCTTTCATCCGTACAACATCATTAAGACATACTCTCCCTGGGAAAGGAGTGATGTTGTAATACGTGTTCATACCACGTATGCATTTCGACCACTGAGTTAGTAGCAATAGTGTTTGCTATTATGTGAGACTCAAAGGCCATACGGGTCTTAACTCTTACCCTCAAGGACTCTAATTGGTTCCTTTAGATTTGACGAGATGATCGCTATCTAAGCGTGTTACTAATGGGCTATGGTAATTCGGCTCGGCGGGGCACGTTAGAAAAGCGAATCAAGTCAAGATCAGAAGGTTCGCAAGAAGAGGAAGATTGATTTCATATTCGCATTTGGACTTTAGTGATTCAAAGCTGGCCAGCCAATTGTAATCCAGATGGGATTCAATTGTTGAATATAAAGTATAAGAAATGTGAAGAAATAATCTAGGGTAAAGCATGCGTTGAACTACTCAACTTTGCACCTTCGAGGTCGTTGTGTATCTCTAACAAGTGCACAACAACAGACTCTACGCGCATGACGGTCGCACGGTCTATTTCTCGGTATGATAGATGAAAGAACTAAGAGAAAGACGTTCTCTTATAATCCCCTCAAGTGTGAGTGGGAGATGTTGGATATGGAAGACGTTTGTACACCCTTGTGGGGGATGTACGAGGAAATACGGACCTCGAACGTCGCGTACACGAAGTCGTGTGCAAAGGGAATCTGTTCCCTTGCGGAGAGGATCTCTGGATGAGTGGGAAAGTCGCATTATATATGCATAAGTGCATGCGACATATGGCTAATAAAGGGGGAATATCTTAAGCTTATGTTGTACCATGCATATGGTACAACTTAAGCTTATAATGTGCCATGTATCATGGTACACCTTAATTAAGTTGTTCCAAAGGAACAACTTACCCTAAAATAACTACCTTGGGGGCTATAAATAAGACCCAAGGGTAAGCCATTTCTTACACCTTTTGCATGAAATTCATGCATGCATCTTCATCCTAGCGAAGCTCTGCAGAAATCCTTTCTCTTCCTCTTTCCAAGTTCTTAATCTAAAATAGAGATTTAGATTGTGGATTAGTAGCCTTACTCCGTTCGTGAGAAGACTCGATCCGTCGTGGCGAACCCGAAGGCAAAGTTCCGAGACTACCGTTCCGCATACGCAAGCGTAAGTCACAACTTTAATTATCGATCCTAACTCTGTTTTGGCAGGATCCTACAGTGAGTAAGGCGTATATAAATCTGTGTATGGCGTAAGGAAATACGTGCATGTATATATGTGTAGTGATATGTAATATGATGTGTATATGGTATTATGCGGTAGGTAAAAGTAATTGTATGATTGGAGTGTTAATTGACAAAGAATGGTTGTGTTTTTATTAGTGGTATGTTTATGTGACGTATGGTACTATATCATTATAGATAGTGAGTATTTAAGATATAAGGAAATGCATTGTATATTAGTAATGATGTGAGTATGCCAGGTGATAGCACACTTACTGCTAGTAAATTGATGTGTGGTGTGGTGAAGTGTTGCTATTCACCTGAATATAATATTTGGTTGGATTATATTTGTGGGATGATATTAAGCGTGTTATGTTAATTTGTAATTGGTAATGTATGTACGTGTGTTGTTATTACTATCAGCATGGACGTACTATTGGTGTTGATACTAGTATTAGTGATTATGTTATGATAGTTAGTCATGGTGTGTATGCTTTAGAAGAGGAGATACGAGCGTTACCCTTACGTTTTCCCCGTGTCTTAGCCGATAAGATTCCGAGGACGGAATCGTCCTTAAGGTAGGTAGGATGTAACGACCGGTCTTTATCAACGATATTATCTGTTTTTATCTAGTGTAGTTTTCGTCCGTATCCGTAGTTAGGCGTATTTGTCCCCATGCACGTACCAATTTTTTTTCTCCATCTTAATTATTTTCCTATTATTATCTTATGACACTTAGTCATTTATTATATTTAGTATTAGTATTATTATTTGATGTATGTCTCATTTAAATTGTCTGTTTTTAAACTTTCAAAATTTAAGTCTGATTTCAAATCTTTTCAAACCTTTTAATAGTCAATGTAAATTTTCCTTTTGTAAAACCCATTAAACCCAATTGATTACTAATGTTCCTTTTAATCTTATCTTTCAAACCCTTCCTATTTTAGCCCATATGAACTCTACTTCTATATATATCATTAAAACCCTAGGCTCACCTTGTAACTAACGCAACAGGCCTGTACACAACTCAGCCCACATCTATTTCATTTTAAAACCATAGAGGCCAATGTGCACATCATATTGAAACAAACCTAGCCTAACTCTAGAACTCACAGCAACCTATTTCTATGCTAACTTGCTCCTTCAAACAACCTATAATAATAATATATAGATGAATAAGGATGAAAAGCCTAGGCTTGCACCCTACTCTCTTTTGAACCCAGCCTACTCTTTTTATATGTTAGATGAACCTAGGCCAAGCCATTTCCCCTTCACGTGCTGCACAACAAAGCCTAGTACAGTCTATCCTATCATATTACAAGCCCATTCTTTTAACCTACTAGTTCTTATAATACCCTATAGGGCATCTACTAGCAGCCTACCCTCCTCATATAATTTAAAACCCTAGTTCTCCTATTTTCCCCCCTAGAACACAGCCCGCCGCCCCGTGTTTTTTTTCTCCACGCAGACCAACAACGGCGGCCTCTTTTCTTCACCTTCGCCATACACGCAAGGAGCAACGGCCATGCTCCTCCCTCACGCCGCCCTACCCCGCGAGCGGCCTCCCCTTCCCCGGACTTCACCCGCCGGCCTGCTCCCCTCGCAGCGGCAACCTCCTCGCACGCTCAGGCAACTCGCAACGCCAGTTTCTCTCCCCTCGCCACGCACATCTCCTCCCCATCCCCACTGCCGCAGCCACCACCGACGTTCCAATGCTCTCCGACCTACAGCTCTCTGCGCCGACGGTCGACTGCAGAATCACAGACCACCACACGCACGACAGCTCTTTGAGATCGCCGGACTCCTCCTCAGCGCTCGATCTCCCCTTAGATCCTGCTGATCTCGCCCTAGCCTCTCGCGTGACCCCATGGTCTTGTAGCGATGGCAGCGGCCTCATTGGTCGCAGCGATGCGCGGCACCCCAATAGCTTTGAGGAGCACCTCTTCACTTCGATTAGGTGTGTTCACTGGCACAAGATTTTCTCAGATGCTTTCTCTCATTTAAACCTTAGGTTAGTTTTTGCAAGGATGAGGGTATAACTATATATATGCTTTGGCAACTCTTTTGTGGCAGTTATATTTTATGTTAATAAGAGGCTGAGTGAAGGGTATACTCACATATTGGCTAATGATGATAAGATGCATCATTTATACTTATGATCTTAGCAGCTCCTGTTTTAGAATAGGTCAGTAGTTAAAGGATAATAATATGTTGTATTGGGTTTGGATGTTCTGTTTATGGGATAATTAGTGTATGAAATTCTCTAGTGTCTCAATTGGTTCTTTCTGTTGTTAACTTTTCGTGCCTGTCCTAAAGTAGTATGATCCATGCATCTTTCCTGAAGTCGTACCCCATAATACTTATGCAACCAGTAACTAGAGAATGTTGTACAGCCATATGATTGTTACTGTCTACACTCTGAGCATGAAGCCCTCACTAACACAGATGCATGCCTTTGGATGTCACAACTTGGCATGCTCTTCCCAGTGGAAATGTGTATCTGGCTACATGTAATAGGCTTAGTCTTTAGATACCATAATCCTCAGGGAGTATATGATGAGTTTGACTTCATGATTACACGACAACTCTGGCCTTTATGCGTCATATGAGTCTCTTTCAACTACTCTGCCCTTGATTCCATTCTAAGCTTCCGCTTTTCCTACATAAAATCAATCTTACTTGGGCCCTTTCCATCTGAATATATTAATTAGTAATATTAGTTCCAATATTGGTCTGTTAAGATCTGTATGTTGGTTGGTTCATTCTTATATAACTATTAGTATTATAAACGATGATGATGTTAATGTTATTTTATGATAGCTTACTTATATATATACTAGTCATAACCCGTGCCCACGGGCACGGTTCATTTAAGATTTTCCCCCGTAAAATCATTGTTCCCAAATAAATTATTTCCACATCCAAAATTTAAAAGAACAACAAATTAACGTAAAAATATTTAGCAGCACAGGCACCTTCGGCGTGGAACATCAAATTCGGAGCGGAACATCAAATTCGGAGTAGAACACCAAATTTGGCACCGGCTCCTTCGGCAAATTCAGCGTAGAACAACAAATTCGGCACGGGCGCCTTCGGCGCGGAACAACAAATTAGCGAAAAAAATTTAGCATGCGCCTAAGGCGTGGAACGACGTGCGGACGCCTTCGGTGCAGAACAACAAATTTGGCGTAGAACAAATTCGGCGTGGGCGCCTTCGACGCGAAACAACAAATTATCGTGAAAAAATTTAGGCGCCTTCGGGCGCACGTGCCGAAATTCTTGCCCGCGGGCACTGTTAATTTAAGATTTTCTCCCGCGAAATATTTGTTCCCCAATAAATTATTTCCACCGCCAAAATTTAAAAGAACAACAAATTAGTGTGAACATATTTAGTAGCTGGGTAGCTTCGGCGTGAAACAACAAATACAGCGCGGGCGCCTTCAGCGCGGAACAACAAATTCGGTGCGGGCGACCTCAGCGCAGGACAAATTCTGCGTATGCGCTTTCGGTGCGGAACAACATATTCGACGTAGAACAACAAATTCGGCGCGAGAACCTTCGGCGTGGAACAACAAATTATCGTAAAAAATTTTAGCGACAATAAATTCAGCGCAAGCACCTCCGGTGCGGAACAACAAATTCGGCGTAGAACAACAAATTCGGTGCAGGTGCCTTCAGCGCGAAACAACAAATTATCATAAAAAATTGTGCAGGTGCAGGTGCGGGCGCAGGTGATTGTTTGTTGGAATGTGGAGAGCTTTCAAAATTTTGAGTTTTCCAACCAAATTGATTCCCCCCGAAAACTTTCTCAAAACTCATCTCAACCTTCCATTACTCAAGAACAAATCCTAGCCACTCTTTATCTTGTCCTAATCAGCCCTAGAATTCAAAAACAATGGTGTTTTAATATATAGATATATTGAACTGGATATGCCACATTTTGCCTTTTGCAGAGGGATGATTATGAAATACATGAAGTAACAGCGGCGTGATCTGAATTTGTCTTCAAGAGCTAAATGGCAGGTCACAAATGGGGAAGTATCATTCGGTGCAAGGAGGGGGGGTTTCACAACATGGTATGCAAGTGGCACACCGATGTCTTTATCCTACTTACTGAGAAGTAGAAAGTTGTACTGCATGGTTTCGATTTGATCACCCCTAGGTAATTGGCAAGCAAGTATTGAGCATGCTGGACAAAAAAAATCAGATCTAATAATGGTAGTCTCAGGTTAATTACCAAGATATTGGGGGATATTGGATGCCTATAATTTTGTCTGGAACACTAAATATGTCAGTTGTCAAAACAAACTCAAACTAAATGATGCAAAATCAATACATACAAACTCTTAAAATATCTTCCCATCGTTTTCACTATCATGAAACCAAAAGAAATAGTCAGCTACCATAGGCAATGCAATAACATGCTGATAGAGAATATACGCAGATATCACCTTCAACTTATCATCTCAGCCGCCTCTTATAAGTTGATTTATTTCACCATATCCATCTTCAGTCCAGGGAGAGATGTTTCCAACACACGTAATATCTCATAACTTGATTTCAAGTAAGATTGAATCAATGAAGTCACAATAGAATCACATTGGTATACATTAAATTTTCTACCAATTTATCAATTGAATGTTATAAAGCAAACAGTGAAGAATGAGGTAGCTGATGTGCCAGAATTCATGATCTTATGGCTAATCAAGTTGGTATAACGGAATGGTGGGCTTGCTCTTCCATCTGTAAATGATCTTCTTGAGCGTTCGGTTGGTTACTGTCAAGACCACCTTCCCCGGTTCGCTAATGTAGAAGGAATTCCTCGTAGTCTCCTCGAACTTCTTCTTCGCACAGATCAAAACTTTGTAGGATCCCTCGTCATCCGGTATGAATTCCTCCATGTAGTAAACATCCCAACCCACAATAACTATGTCCAAAGTCGGTCACACCCAACTGCTCAACAAAATGAAACGGAAAACAAAATTCAGCCCACGTTTGAAGTCTTGTTGTATGACTCATTGCAAGTTACCTCATTGACAGGAAACTCTAACGTTGTATAGCTTCCTCCTTTCACGACAGCTCTGAAGCCATCCTATCATTTTCAGTGAAATCAGTTTCATCATGACTTAAGCTTACCTTCATTTTTTTGGAGGAGCTTCCTGACTTAAGCTTACATCCATCATATTGTCTGCTCACCAAGAGTGATGGTCTGCATTGAAAAAACAACAAAAGGAAACACAACAGTTTATTTAAAGATAAAACTAAAAATATTGGGGGTAGTGAAATGTGGGTCCTCCCTTGCTCATCTTCATCTCATGGATGTATCACATTCAAAAACATTATAGTCTGAAATAAGTACATGATTCATGCATGAATTTGCTTTCAATAACCATTATATGAGAAATACAATCCATGAATCAAATGCAACTATCGATACATCTAAAGGAGTTACGACGTCCCCTTCACCTGTCACATGCAAGCCAATGCACAATCTGCATTTAATCAGCAAATTTCAGGAGTGGAGTTCAGGGGTTCTGCTACCAGTCAAGTGACAGCTGGAGTGCACCATGAACCTTGGACACATGTATGTGCATTCTGTTTATGTTGCATTTGCTGCTAAGTTCCTACTGTAAATGATCCAATACATTTGCTGTTAGGTTCATACTGTAATTAATCACATGCTATCTCTTTCCAAATGTTTTGGGAATTGTCCATTCATGGATTGGGTTCTGTTTGAAATTTGTTTCGTGTGTATGTAATTCATGTCCTTATCTGAAGAAAATCTTTCTTCTAGGCTTCCAGGATGAGAGGGAATTGAAGAGGGAAAAGAGAAAACAATCCTTGTAAAGACCAATAGTGAATTCTCAAACAACACTGTGCAAACATACTCTGCTAACATTGTTATAAACATACTCGGTAAACAGACTCCAAAATATTCGAAACACTTACCATGTAAACAACACTTAATAACACAAATATTTGAAAACAGCAGCTTGAGGGAGGGTAAACAAACTCTGTATATCTATAAACACCACTCAAATAAAAAGGAAGCAGTGAATAGATAGAGAACGGGGGAGCGAGGGCACAAACACATGCACGCGCACACACAAAAGGAAAAGGGAAAACTGAAATAAAAAATCACTTACCACCCCCCCAAAAAAATCAAACATATGCATTATGATTCCCCTTCAAGTTATCTTTTGCACAAACCCCAATATGATAATTGGAGAACGGGATTTGAACCAAAAGCTTAAGTTGGTTGGTGCCAACTGCAATTTAAAGAACATTTTTGAGATAAGAGATCCTTGGGTTCATCTAACCAGAATATGCTAATTGGTAGATTCTTGCTCTCTGCGGAGATGTGTAATTGAACCACATGAGTAGGAACAATGTACGTTAGCATCACAACCAGCACATGAAATCCAGTACCTAGAGTGCAAATGAAAAAATATATCTAAGGTTCACTGATAATTGAGGTGTGGTATGTTCTGAATAAGACATATGAACACTGGACAATAACAAATATGATCTGCGAACTTTCTATGTACAGAAATAGTTACAAATTCTAGCAGTTAAAGTCACATGCTTATTGTATCTAAATATAAATTCACAAAATTGAATGGATAAAGTAACCTAAAACCTCCATACCTACCTTTTACCCACCCGTGTGTATTAATAATAAGAGGCAACATTGATTTTCTGGAATTATCACCGTCAAACTGATAGTATTCCATGCGAAAGTAATCATATAAACTGAAGATGCAATTTAGGTAAGCTTCTGGATCTCTTTTCGGTGATATATCACCAAAGAAGAAACACCTGAAAGAATCATGAACTCCTTGAGCCTGCCGGTGATAAAGATTAGGAACGGAAGTGAACAGATTTAAAACATTAGGAACGGATGTCAAATGATATGATCAGTTAAGAACTGCAGGTGATAAAGAAATAAAAAGTAATTGAGAAATTGAAATGCCTCTCTAACTTCGTATATCTTACAGAAATAATATCTGAAACAAATCTAGGGAGAATTATTCCAGTTTTCTAGAATTTAAATATACTATCGAATAATATTACAATTAAAAACGCAACAAATACCATGCTAGGAAAAAGAATGGGAAACTGATTCACATAATCTAGATGAACAATATTTTACTTCAACATCAAGTTAGAGCATTCATACCGCAAGTTGCAAAATCTCATTGCGCTTCTTTTTGCCACCACTGAACCCTTCATTTACATTTCTGTTTAGAAACTTAGAATCCATGTTCACAGCAGCAAGTTTGGGACTTAAGTAACCAAAAAACTGCAAAGCAGAAAACAAACTACCAGTCATGTATAAGTCAATTACCCAGAGCAAACTCATCGAGGCAAATTACATGTGCTTTGCAGAAATCAAGAAGGCAATACATAAATCAAAATATTGGTTTCAGTCTTTCTCTGTAAATATATAGCTATGCAGGTTGAAGGAGAGAGTGACAATTGCCCAAAATTATGGATCTGTAAATTGTATTATATAATATGTAAATTGCCCAAAATTATTTAGGGGGAAACAGAGAGACCAACTTACATTACTATCATACCAAAGTTTGTGCCGAAATGCTTCACTTTTTTGTGCTAAAATGTCAAAAAATGTGTTGGCTGTGAATATTTTCATTGTCAAATAGATAACAAATAAAAAGTAAAGTTAGCCCTCTAATTAGCAGTTACATTGTGTTTTTCTTTCTAGTTCTTCCTTTTTTGATGACGAATTAGCAATCTGGAATGTATTTTTGCATGATGTAGCTTTGGAAAGCTCAATAAAATTTGGTGGATTACTACCAGTTTCATAAACCTTGATCAATTAACAGCACAACACCAAATAGTTGTTAAGAAATCCTAAAGAATCCAACACTTGAGTAGCATATGTCATATTTTGAATAGAATAATGGTTATCATATGGCATATGAGCTAAGACCTTATCCTTTCTATTCCAATACTTTGCATTTAAAGAATAACACATTACCCATAACAATTCACAAAGAAAGCATTAAAAATAAATATATTGAACTACATCAAGCATTAAGCTTCTTTCTATCCCAATTCTTTGTTTTCAAATAATGATAGATCACACATAACAATTCTCAAAGCAAGCATAAAAACCATTAACAAACATAGTTTGAAAGAAATAACATTATCTTCCCCTTTAGTTTCCTCTTCAGATGCATTCTCCATGTTATCCTTGTCCCCCTCATGTTTGACAACTTCTTGCTTAGTTTCTCGTCTGCATTCACATTTTCCTTATTTTCTTTGTTCATTTAGGAAAATCATGTATAAACAATCAAACTTGTAATTGAAAATTCAAGAAACAAATCTCAATCTGCATTTCTAGCATTTATCCAATTTCACAAAAAAGGAGAAAGTGAATTCAATTATGAACTGTCTCAAAGACAATAAAAAATGGAAATAATAAGTATAGATCACAATCCTTTTCCACATCATTATGTTTCAATTAAGGGCCAGCCAAACATAATCAGGAGAGAATGAGCTGGAAGTGGATAATGGCCAGCAAAACAAAATCCAGTTTCACATCATAAACCAAAGATCCAACCCAAATTCTCAATCAAACAACCAAAAAAGATCAGAATTAGCCTATCAAAACCACCAAAAATGCAGAATTCAATGCATTCACCTCTAAATCAACCATTTGTGAACAACACCACATCATATTCTTCAAAATTTGATATCGTCGTGAGAAGATTTCCATTCGACGAAATCCAGCACACAAAACACAATGAGTTTGACTGTCCGACCAACTTCGTCCTTCTCACTGCCAACACCACGGGAGCACTTGCTTGCATGAGCTGCCTATTTTCAACCAAAACAAACAAAAAATTAAATTTTCTTTGAGTAATTGCTACAAACACTTAGAGGATAGTGGGACGCCCAACCTGGTGATCTCAAGGCCGATGTTTCTGGTTGCACCGATGACAATGAAGGTGGCTATGAAAATCAATATCCAAATCTCAATAAGCATTAATAGCATTTATCCAATTTCACAAAAAAAAAGTGGGATAGAGTGAATTCAATTATAAATTGAATTGTCAACGAACATCAACAAAAATGAAAATAATCATGATAGATCACAATCCTTTACATATCATTATGTTTCAATTAAGGGCTAGCCAAACAAAATGTTAGCCAAATATAATCAAGATAGAATAGCTAATTCAAACAAAATGTTAGCCAAACTTAATTGAAACAAAATGTTAGCCAAACATGATCAGGAGAGAATTACCTGGAAGCAGATGATGGCCAGCCAAACAAAAGCCATTTCCACATCACCAACCAAAGATGCAACCATAGGTTCTTCAACATTTGAGATCGTCATGAGAAGATCACCATCCGACAAACTCTGGCACACAAAACACAGGGAATTTCACCGTTCGACCACTTCGTACTTCTCATTGCCATCACCATATGAGCACAAAAAATAGAAATATAAATTAGAAGAAAATAAGATGGAATGGCCCAAATTTCAATATCGAGCTAAGAAATCAGATACATACATAGATAATCCCAAAAAATACCAACACAAATCGAGCTAAAATCAGAAGATCAGCCATGAACAAAAAGAACATGAGATGATTTTTTCCCAAAAAAAAATGAAATGAACATGAGAACATGGAACATTGAATTCAATGGCAAAAGACATCATGTTTTCATAATTGAACAATCAATGTTTAATGGCAAAAATATGATTCATAATTGAACATGGGATGATATCTCTAGGTCAAAAATCTCACATTGTTTATTTCATCCCCGACGATCCATTAAATTAAAACTTTTGACCCAAGAATTTTTTATCAATAGTTCAAGAGTGTTTAATTCTAAGACAAAACCAAACCAAACAAAATTAAAATTTTCTTGGACATTTTTATCACCTGCTTGCATGTCAAACAAAACTAAAATGAGTAAGTTACAACTACAATAATAAACATTGAAAGGAAATCTCACACATGCACAAAAAGAACACAGGATGATTTATTCCACACACACACACAAAGAAATGAACGTGGGAACATTTTCATCATCTGTTTGCTAAAGGAACATTGAATTCAATGTATATTGCTAAAAAATAATTCAATGGCAAAAGACGTCATGTTTTCATAATTAAATAATCAATGTTTGTTCATATGGCAATGTCTTTTTGGAAATAGCAGAACATTTGTAACAAACGATTTGCATGTCAAAAGATGATTTTTATAGGACAAAATTATCAAATTGCTTATTTCAACACTAACAACAATAGAGGTGTTATGTGTAATTTAACCAAGAAAATTCAAGGATACAAATCGAACAACAAATCGGTACTTGGGAGTATTATATTTATTTTTACTCGGATTGATGAGCCATATTCTTGCACGATAATCAGCCTTCCCCTCTGTTTTGTAAACATTCCCTTGTTTCTCAATCAACACCACCAGATAATAGACGGAACGAATGAACGCCAATAAAAAGTTTCAAATATACAGATCACCATCAAGAATTATGAATAAATTAAATCAAATACAGATTACATGTTCTCTAGTCCTAAAATAACAGAGTACATCCCACATATGTTTATATAAAACCATATACTGAGTTGGGAAAAAACAAATAGAACCCCATATCACAAAATTTAATTTAAATTAAATTGGAACTAATTAGAAAAAAATCACAACCCTTACAGAGATCTGAAGAGAAAAAATGGATAGACCTTTTTTGGTTGGAGAGCGGGGAGTCGAATCCATCAACAACGAAGTTGGACTTGTCGTTAGGCCTCCCTGATCTGCTTCACGGTGAGCGAAAGCATGCCATGGCCCCCATGGCCATGGCGTGCTTTCGCTCACAGTTAAGCAGATTAGAGCAACCGAGATGCTAGAGCTAGAACTCAAATGAGATCGATGAAACCCTAACCCAAAGTTTTTCTCAGTGGATGATGTGTGAGCGGCGGCAACAGCAACAAAGAAGCAAAACCCTCGGCGTTTTGGAGTGTTATTGGCCTGGTCAGCTTTTGTTCCCCATAATGGGGCACCACCTTCAGTTGGCAAAACAATGATAACGGATTAGCAAATAGTCAACATGCGAAAACATGAACACATACATGAGGAGAAACAAATGCATGAACCTACAACAAATTAACAAACATGTATCCCATGTCTCCCAAACTGTATTATGCATAATGTTGATGTGTTGGCTTTGAGGTTCATTCAAGCGACATTGAACTAATTATGTTTAGAAAGGCTTTTTTTCCCAAAAAAAATTAAATTCCAAGATTTTTTCATGAACTAAAAATGTTTAGAAAGTCACATTTCTATGAACTCTGAAAATTACATGCTTTCTGTAAACAACAAAGAAGCATAAAAATAGACGGTGAATTTTGGGTCATTCACCACCTACCTACAAAGAAGCAAACAACTGCAATTACATTCTCATAAAAAAAATTTCAGTTTAATATTTTGGATACAGACAAAGAACTACTACTTATTCCTAGAACATAAACAAATATTTTATTTTTTCAGATTAATATTTTATGAGCTTAATCAGGAAGTTGAACAGTGCAACCATATTGATGAAAACTGTGGCGCACAAAACCCATGCCAATTCAAAGAGACATTGCCAATCTAAGATTCTTAATCTCAACACTGGGCATCATTTAGATGCTATTCAAATCTACTGTGTACACGCTTGGACTCAAAACGACATGCTGCCAAGAGATATTTACAACTTGAAGTTGAGTAGTGTCTTAAATGCAACAAAAGAACGCCAACATGGTCTTGAATGCGACAAAAGGAAGCTAACATGCAATAATAATATTGGTAGATAGTTTCTCAAAAATAAAATATTCACATAGATGCAACAATGCTGAAACAGGTATGGTTCAATGTAGAAACAATAAAAATACCAGAGCATCAAAGTCCAACAGAACTGATCTTTAAAAAAACAAAAACAAATAAACATAAATAACAAAGGATTGCAGAACTGATCTGAAAATTCTCAAAAATAAAATATTAACATAACTAACATAACTAACAGAACTGATCTGAAAGTTCTGGCGAAAAATATTTAATCAAATGAGATGGCAAAAGCAGAAACCCATGCCTCAAAAAGGCTCACCTGGCACCTGACATCACTCCAGCAATATTCTATAGCAATCACCAGATGGAAAGTATACAATCAACATTGTTTTTTTGTGAACATACAGACTGATTAGCTAAGGCAAAGCAATTAAATAACATAAGCAGATAGCAAACACGACATTGTTTTTTTTGTGAACCTAATACAAAGCCACAGACAAAATAACAGATTTAACCCAAAAAAATAACTGATCAGATTAAAACAAAGGAAAGAGGAGGGCACCTGACATCACTCCAGCAATATTCTATAGCAATCACCAGATGGAAAGTATACAATCAACATTGTTTTTTTGTGAACATACAGACTGATTAGCTAAGGCAAAGCAATTAAATAACATAAGCAGATAGCAAACACGACATTGTTTTTTTTGTGAACCTAATACAAAGCCACAGACAAAATAACAGATTTAACCCAAAAAAATAACTGATCAGATTAAAACAAAGGAAAGAGGAGGGCTGTACCAAAATAACTGAGGGTTCGAGGGTTTGCTTGATCCGGGTTTGAGGAGGGTTTGAGGGGTTGATGGCCATACCAAATTGACGTTGTGCGTGATCCGGGGTTGATTGTTTGAGGGATGAAGAGGTCTTTTTTGATACATAAGGCTGTCCTCTCAAAAACCCCTTCCCCTTTGTACAT